>CM046892.1:11963449-12095873 GCA_025688845.1 Cucumis hystrix | reverse complement strand
AAAAAAAAAAAAAAGAACAAAGGAAACAATCAGGAAATCAATGTGATCCTTCGATTTCAAACAATTCCAAAAGACACGATTACACCATGAACGATCAATCAAATAAAATCAAAATCTAAAAACACAGGCATCTTTGCGTCCAAAAACAGAAATAAAGATAAACCACATTGCCATTCCAGACTAAAACAAAACAAAACAATCAAAATGCAGAAGGAAGGAAGGTGGAACAAACAAAACAGACATGAATGAAGGAAAGGAAGAAGAAGAAATGAATGTAGAGAATGAGAATTGAACCTTTTGGCAATGTAATGTAATGGAATGGGAGGATTGATTGATTGAAGGAGAGAAAGAAAGGGAGGGAAAGAGAGAAGCATATAAAGAAGGAAACGGAGAAGACGGAATGGAAGAAGGAAGTGAGAGTGAATGTGAACCGTTGGATCTTGAAGAACCGGTCCCTTCTTCCTCTTAGCCACACCACCTCCCGATTTTCTTGTCATGCTTCTTAAATTCCCTTCTCCCCCTTTTACTATTTTTTTTGTTTTTCCTATTAACCTTCAAAAATTATTTTCAAATTTTTTAAAATAAGAGTTATTTTTATAAATATTATAAACAATCCAAATATTTACATCTCGGCTACAAAATGAAAAAGTCCATTAAATTGGCTATTTTTAAAAAATATTTCAAATTTGTCATTCATCGTCTTTTTTCACTCCCTTTGCCATTTTTTTTCCTTTCCATAATCTTGAGTCAAATCTAAACCATCAAATCTAAACAATAAATCACATGTCATTTTTTTATTTTTATTTTAGGGTTTTGTTATATTTTTTAAAAGAGCCAAAATATAACTTTTTTTTTTGTCATAGACTACTATCAACCAAAATAAATTATTATCTATCATAATAAATATATACATAATAATCTATCTTGACTCATCGAACCCTATAGTAGAAAGAAGATGATATTTTACTATATATTATAAATATTTTAATTTATTTTATTATATTTAAAAACGATACTTATTTTAAATCAAGTTAACCTCCCTACTTTTAGTTCAATATTAGTCCATTATTAAGTTGTTATTTTCAAACCTAGCAAAATAAAATGAAATATTTTTAAAATGCTTATATTTCACTAATTATTTTAGAAGTTTTGTAATTTATTAAAAAAAACTTGTTAAAAATAGTAACATGGTTATTATTATTTTTTTAAAAAAAGTATTTTCAAATGGACTTTTTTAAAAAAAATAGAAAAAACAAACAATTTGAAAAAAAATCACTAAAAGAACAAAATTTTATTTGAAGGTAAATATTTGATCAAATTTTCCATTTTTAACAAATTTTCTAAGAGGGGATTTGTGTGTTTCAAAATTTGATTTTTTTTTTTTTTTTACTATTGTTGTTTCTTTCTTTGACGTATATTTTATCCATAAATTTTCATTGTTTACTATAACTTTCTCCCTTGAATATATTTTCCTTCCTAATATTTCAATCTCTAATATATATATATATATATATATATGAATGTATATTTCCCAAAAAATTTCTTCCCTTCCTTCTATAACTGATTTCACTCTCTCTCACATATTTTCTTCTACTTCAAACACTTTCTAAATTATTACTTATATCTTGTTTTTAAGAATAGATTAAAAAAATTTCTAACATATTCTTTTTATTTTATTATTTGAAATAGGGTTTATTTTCAAATATGTAAAAATCTATCAAAATATATATAAATATTTATAAATATATAGTAAAATATGACTATTCGAGTGATAGATATTATTAAACTATTATTATCTATTAGAAAAAGACAAAAAGACAATAATATTTTACTATATTTAAAAACATTTCTAATAATTTTACTACTTAAAACAATAATTACTCTTTTAACGAAAACAATGGTATGTCATTTTTTTTAATTTACAAATGATAAAAAAAAATCTATCTACCTCTTTCATTTTTTTTTAAATTTAATACATAGAGTTTTTTTTTTAAATATAACAAACATGTGAAATAACTATACTGAAAACGAAAAAAATCCACATGACTACAATAAAAACTATAAAAAATGCTCAAGTCAACATGCGATTAATCGGCCACACACACGCAAGTAATCTTATTCTAAATGATCGTGTACTACAGTCTAAACGAATGATCTATTATCGTTTAGGTCATGATACACGATCATGTAGTTCTTTTATAAGGATGAAGAAAATACCTCAAATTTAAACAAACGGATTGACCATGACAAACGATTTAAATAGTAAATGCACCCATTCCAAATTGCTTTTTATTTAAAAATTTTATTTGTTTATTACTTTTATTTCAACTATTACATTAATTTCTAATTTTTCTCACTAAAATTTATCTAATATATCCATCTCTAAAACTTCTATTCTCTCTCTAAAATAAATTTCCCTATAATTTTTCTTACTATTTCTCTAATTAAAATAATACCCCTCCCTTTTTAACTCTTCGTATGTATATATATATCTATATATATTCAACATTTCTTTCTTCATACTCATTCTCTTTTAATATATTTCTAAACTTTTACATTCTCTCATTTAACTCCTCTCTAAATCTTTTGTTTATCTTTCTAAAGTTACTTTCCCATACCCTTTTTTTTAAAAAATTTATTTGTCTCCACTTATTTACTATTTTTAACATTTATCCATAAATAAGTTTTTTTTCACACATTCAAATAATTATTTGACATATTTTAATTTTATACACATTTTTGTATTCATATAGGTAGCTTTTTTTTTCCGACTTTCTAGTTTTAACTTTTTTTTTTTAAAGTAAAGATTCATGTATTATGCATTATATATATGTTGGCTAAAACTTTATATATTTATATTTTTAAGTTCTTGGAGTATGGCTTTTTCATGCATGAGTTATTTCAGATTTAATTTGACGATTGGAAGGAAGAAAATAAAATTTCAAGAAATTAACTCTTTTTTTTTCATTTAAATAAAATTTTGAATTAATGACTCAATATAACTTAAAGGAGTGAGGACTTTTTTTTAGACAAAAAGCAAAAGCGTTTTGTGGAGTGCTCGCTTCGCCATGAGTTTGATTAACTATATGATGCACCGGTGAACTTTTATGTTCATTTAGGAGTGAACTATGCTCGAGTTGACTGCTAATCATCGATAATTAAAAATGAGAAGGTCTTCACACATGAACTTATACTTTGTTCTTCAAAATGACTATATCCTCTAAATTAAGGGACTTTTTTCTTTCTCCTAAGCAACTTAAGCTATTGTTTTTTTAAATTACAGGTTTAGTTCTTAAACTTTTAAAGTTTTGTGTCTAATAATAGATGTATTTTCCATTAGATAATCGTATTAGACTTCTTCAATTTTTCGTCATAACAATCGTAGTGCTAAATAATGTAGGTTAAAATTAATCATATGTATATATAGGTGTTTATAATGAGAAGTAGTTTTTAATGATAAAATCTTAAAAGGTACAAAATTGAAAACTTTTCAAAATACGATAATCTATTAGAATAGTTTAACTTTCAAGACATAGGGACACTACCTAAATTAAAATTTCAACTTTAAAAAGTTTGAAATTGCTCTACACTAGCTAGAGGTACATATTTTGACTAGTAATAGCAACATAGATATATTATTTAACTAGGGTTTGATAGAATAATAGAAGGAAATTAACCACATGGTGACTTTGGTGAGTGATAGAGAATTAAAATAGTGCATAAAGGGAATGACATAAGAAAAAAGAAAAGGTGAAAGCTGCCATATTAACTTTAACTTTTTCACAAAACTCCCCAACCTTTCTCTCCTTAATTTACTTCTCATTCTCATTCCTCTATTTCTTTTTTGGCTTCTTCATTCTCTTTTCCCTCCAAATTCTTCACCAATTACCATGAATAATATTATATGGAGATCATCACAGACACCACTAAGTTATGTTTTTAAAATGGGTTTTTTGTTGTTGTCATTTTTTTCTAAATCATGATTTGATGACACACTTTGTAAAAGTTATAACAGTGTTTTATAGTTTTTGTATGTATATGTTGAAGCTATTATATGCTCTCAAGTTGGTGATTTTAAGAGGAAATAAAACACAACTCCCATAGAGAAATACTCTTAATTCCATTTTTGTTTAAAACATACCTTCCTCATCTTTCAAAAAAATTTGGAGAAGCCATGTTACGACTTTGGTAATTAATATTAAAATCTTAAACCTTCATACAAGTAATTTTGAAATTACTCTAAGAGTAAAAAAAATCATTAAAAATATATTATAGAAGAAAATTGACACGTGTGTCTGATTCACTACATATTCCTACCTGAGTTAGATTTTTTTTGTTGTCTTGACTATCCTATATTATCAATAATTCAAATATGGAATCGTTTTTCTTTTCTCATTTACCACTAGATTTGGTTCATCATTAATGTCTTATTTTGTACATGAATTATATATATATGAAAATTTTCCAATTTTTAATTGGTATGTCAAATCTTTTAGACTTTAATTTAATTAAAGCAAGCCTTCTAATCACTATCACCTTTAGTTGATTAATCAAAATTGTGGCCATATATATATTATCAAAACATACACAAACCACACGTAAGAAATAGATTTTGTTGATAGGTAATTTTCATATACACGTAGTGTGCATCTATTAATATAATCCAACGATGACTCTTAACATATCAAAATATGCTAATAAAACAATAGTTGAACGATGAAACCATCCGTTTTCTTTTTACTAATGATAACTTTTCAAAATATTTTGAAGGGTGAAACAATCCAAGTTTGAAAAGAATATATATTTACCCCTAAAATTATATGATTAGATAGATATAAAATTATATGAACAACTCTAAGGCATAGTGAAAAGCCTTGTAATGTGGTTGATTTTAAATGGAAAGAATTAAAAAGGGTAAAGAGAGTAACAAAAAACGAGACAAAGGATCAGACAGAATCCGAGGAATTTTTTTTCTTTGCTTTTTTAGTCAGCTTTGACCATGTGGAGACCTCAGTGATTATGATTTTACAATTTCTTTTTTGTTTATAAAAAAAGTGTATTTTTTTTTTTTATATATAGAGAAAAATCCAATAATCAAAAGACTCCCACTTCAACTTCAGTACTCTTTGCATGGTTTTGAGTGGAAATTTGTTGCTTTTTTTTTTTCTTTTTCTTTTTCTCTCTTCAGTACCTTAAAAGCAAGAACATAAATACAAAAAAAATTCTCTTCCATTGATTTTCTCTTCCTGTTTGTTTTTTCTTTCTTCTTTTTTTGGGTCAAATTTCTTATAATTTCATAATCATTTCTCTCTGCTTCTTTTCCTACATAATTCAAAGTAACTAACTTTCATCATTGAACGACTCTCTCTCCTTTTCCCTCTCTAGGGTTTCAAACTAAAATTTTTCTCATTCTTTCAATAAAAAGTCTTAAAAGATGATCAATAATAATATACGGCCAGTATATATTGATTGTATAAGAAAGAAATTCATCTTTAAAAAAGATGTTCCTCAATGATTCACTATTTTCAATAATGTGGGGGTAAAGTTTGTGTATATGATCTTTATTTAGATTATTCTAATCATTAAGTTTAAATCTTGAAATTGTTTAACTTCTGTTTACATAAAAAGTTTGTGTGGGTGTATATAAGGACAGTGCTGGATAAATTAAAGCACATGTTTCTATATAACTTAGATTATTCATTTAGATTATTCATGTAGTTAATGCACTTTATAATTTACGGTTTTGGCTAGATAACTATTTTGTAATATTGAAAATGAAGCCCATACTTTTTTTTAAAAAAAAGGATATGATAGAGTGATAGATGTACGTTCGAACTTCACTAGATGGACGCCTTCTCAAAACGAGACCCTACTTAAACATCATTTGACAAGATTATTTTTTGTTCTTAAATGTTTTGAAAATTTAAGTCATATGTTGGAAACATAGAAAAAGATTCTTCAAATTTGAGTATGAGAGTAAAAGGTGTTTCTTTAATATAGTAAGAAAATCCTGATGAGAGAAAAAAAACAACAAAATTCAACTAACATGTATATAAGTATACTCTATGAATTTAAAAAAATATTAATAAACTAGGTTGGAGATTCGAATTCTCGATTCCAGGTGAACTATGAACTAAAAATGAATACACTTAACTCATCACTAGCAAACAGAGTCCCCACAACCAAAAAAAAGTCAAATTGCAGAATCAATTTTCATGTGTATGATGTTCTCCTATTTAGGGTTTTCTAACACATAATGAGAAAGAAATTAAAGTTTCACGACATAAAGCAAAGGAATCTATGTATGGGCACACAGTCCAAGACCTTTTAATTCATACTCCATTCTTGCAAAATTTATATATAAGAAAATTACAGTCCCCCCATAATGATCTGTACAATACAATAATCTCTCTGTATACAATATCTAAATAGATAACACACACCTCCTTTTAAGACTTAATATTATTATTCTTTCTTCCCTTTTCTTTAGTTCTAACACAACATTTAAAACAGAAGATTTGAATACGATCTCTCGACCTCATTATCGGGAAAATACAAACACTTAACTATCGGAATTTTGTTCCGATTACTACTAAGAATTAAATTTTAAGCAAAGAGAATATCCAAATGGATAAACGTTAACACAATTGTATATGGAAGTAAAAAAGAATATGAGCTTTTAAACTCAAAATTTTGAGTAAAAATCGTCGCATTATGAACTTTGCCAATAACTCAAGGAGTCCCAAAATATGAAATTCAAGTAGTTTTGCTCACAACAACCTATAGGATAATGTCAAGCATAAAACCAAAAACTCAAATATAAGAAAAGTAAACCATCAATTCAAGTACAAAAACCATAATACTCATGGTTATAACATTAATTAAACATAATATATATATTGTTTATACATATAGGTCATCTTTGTAAATATATTTTTCACCCCCTACACTTACAAAAGACTACCTTCCCAATGATATACATATATAAGAGAAACCCTATAGTAATCAATCAACCAAAACACCATCCAAATTTCTAAATTAAAAAAAAAAAAAAAACCCTTAGAAAGTTTGAAACCCTAGGCTGGTCCATCAATTTTTTTTTTTTCCATTTTCATCATCACTTTCTTTGGTCTCTTTTGAGTCACAGTTCAGCATTGAAAACCTTTAAAATGATATGATTGGTTTCAATTCATACTTTTTTTTTCTTTTTCCTAGTGAACGTTTTAGTAACAAAAAGAGAGGTTCAAAAGGATTGAGAAAAATTACTGTCTCAATAAGTGGCTGGCGGAGGATGAAGAGAAGCCATGAAGATCGGCACCACCACTGCCGCCGCCACTCCATGCATTTACATCGTTTCCGCCACCGCCACCAACCCAAAACTGAAAATTCTTCGCCAAGTTCATTCCTTTACTCTCCTCCACCTTCACCGCCCCAGACTCCATTGTCATTCCAATGTCGTTTTCAATCCCTAATCTCGAGAACCCACCAAGATTATACCGAGTCATGGCGCCTTCGGGTGGTTCGAAAGTGTAAAGCAAATTAGGTTGTTGGTCATTAGCCAAGAGAGGGAATTGTTGTGGTGGTTGTAATCTCCAATGGTCACCTTGAAATTCATGAACATCTACTCCTCCGGCAGCAGAGCCACCGCTTGTTGGAGGAGCTTGAGGTGGAATTATCCCCAAATTGAGGCCGTAAGTAGAGAAGTTATGTAAAGAAGATAAAAACGGCAAATGGGGTTGTGTTGAAAGTGAAACTGCAGCAGTGGAATTAGTTGATCCACCTAATAATTGTCGTTCACTGGCTGCTGGAGACTTCGACCGATTCCGAGATTTAGTTCTCTTGTTCCTACGGCAGCCACCACCAACCGGAACATTCCTCAGTGCACCACCACGTGTCCAATACCGACGACAAGTCTTACAGAAGTGACGAGGCTGAGAAAGATTATAGTTATTGAAGTAACAAAATTTGGTGTTTGTAGATTCACATCTAGGGCATTTCAAGCCGGCCTCTGGCTGCGGAATCTTTGCCAACCGAGCCCGATCAGTCATCGAAACTGGCCTAATCGACCCAGTACCACCACCACCGTCACCACCTCCCCCACCCCCAGGTGGCGGAGGTAGTAAAACTTGACCAGAATCCTCTGCAGTGTCATTTTCTCCCGTTTGATGATTCGTTAACTACAGAAAAATATCAAAAACAAAAAAATAAATTGCAAAGAAATATTAAATATCGAGTATATTCAAGAAGAGATCAAAAAAGAGCCGGAAAATATTCCGAAAAATATGAACTTTTTTTTTTGGGAGAAGAAGGAAGGTAAATAGAATTAACAAAAACAAAGCGTTTGTTTTATACTTCTCTCTTTATAAGTTGTGGGTTTGAATCGAGCAACTTACCGGTTGCCAGTTAGGAGGATCCAAATAAGAAGGGAGAGGAGGAAAAACCATAGTATTTGTTATAATTCTTGTGAAGAGCTTTCTCTTTTGTGCAAAAGTTCGTTGATGGTGGAGAATCACATCAATGGGAGAGACTTGCTCAGAAATGAGAGAAAGAAAGAAAGATGATGGAAAAGAGATAAAGGGAAGTAGGGTTTCTTTTCTTTTTCTTTTCTTTGATTTATTTATTTATTTGTTTGTTTGTTTGTTTTTTCTTTCTCTCTCTTATTTCTAATTTCTTAATCTTGAAGTTTCATAATTCCTTTTTTTTTTTTTTTGTTGGTTTAAATTAATAGTGGTTTGGCCATGCATGGAGTTAGAGAGAGAGAGAGGTAGACCAAAGAAAAAAAAAACCCTAAGATAATGAAGCTTTTAGGTATGGTCTATGTGAGGTCTTTGAGGTGAGAGAAGGAATAATATTAAAATACATAAATAAATAAAAATGGTGATAAATTAAATAAAATTTTATAAAAAGAGAAGAAAAAAAAAAGAAGGAAGAAAAGAAGAAAAAAAAAGGGTTGATGGTGGGGGAATCCTGTGGGTGGAAGTGTCACAATCGAATGTACCTTTGTTTCTGCGTCCTTTGTTTCCACTATTGCCATTGTTTTGTTTTCTTCCTAATTATATTCTCCTATTATATTCACTTCATTATTTTAACTTCTTCTCTTAATTAATTTTAACCTAAGTTCTAGATTTTATGGATATTCAACCACTAAAAAATATTCATGTTCATTCATATTTGTTATACATGGGTGTGTTTAATTTGGTTCCAAGGTATAATTCAATATATATAGTATGAATAATAAAAAAGCAAACACCCTAATTAATTCAAGGAGATGGTGCTCCATCTCGATCTACTACACCTTAGTCAAACGTAAAAGAGGAGGCATTACCTTCGATCTAGTAAAATAAAGAGTTATTTTAAATGACGAGCTTAAGTTAACCTATTTATATAAATAGGTTATTTTAGCTGTAGAAAAAGTAAGTTTTTTTTTTAATATATGTGATGTCCAACCTAATTACTAACTTACAAATGTCAAAAAAAACTCGTATAAAATTAAAAATTAATTCCCAAGTAGTAATCATTATAGATTGAACTCATGGAGCATTAAATAGAATTTGGCTTATCTAACTTCAGCATTAAGTAGGGTTTTCCTATTTTGCATGTATTATAGGTCTTTTAAATTTTCTCTATTAAACAAATTTATCACTGTCACATGGATGTGATCATGTGTTTTACCATGCAATCCATATATGATTTAAATTTTACAGTCATTTCGAAATTTTAATATCCACCAATATTTCTGCAAAATGTATAAACCAATTAAAATTAATAATTAAGTTTGTTATATATCTTATTATTAATATTTTCTAAAGAAAATTGTTATTAGTGTTCATATTTCATATGGAGGGATTAATATAGATGATTATTTTGTTACGTTTAATTACATGTAGCTTATAAAAGATCATATATATATATATATATATATATCGGTGACCTCAATTAAATTTTAATATTGACGTCGAATCCTCCTATTTATGACTGTCTCTATAATAATTCTCGTAGATATATTATAAATTAAAATATTAACAATAGTAAACATAGATGAATCTTTTCAAAAGAGAATTTTGTACTTAACGATAAATATGTTTGTATAATTTGACTATATATATTTTTTTTGTTTATATTCGATGCATTGGTATATTTACGTTTTAGAACTATTGGGGGATTCTTTTTCTATTTCTTTTTTTTTTCTCCTAGAATATTACATTATATCTTTTACGACTTTTTGGAAAAGAAAAAAATAACTTTATAGTTAGGTGGTAATTGGTAATTGGCTTTGTTCTCTTCTTAAGTGGGTAATGTTCAATTTTTTTATATCTTCATTTGTTGTACTACAAAAATATTTTAATTATCATGTTATTTGAGTTTGACTATCAAATAATTTTTAATATCAATTCGTGTTTAACATATAGTCTAATTCAACCTTTATTGAGAAGTAGGTATATCGATCAAGACGTGAAAGATTTAAATCTCCTACGAACGACACATATTTTCAAGCCAAAAAATGAAACGATGATTTATTTAAACAATGAACTACATGCTTAGATTGATCATGATATATATTTATAAATTGTTGGTATTTTGTAATACACAATAACTGAGAAGAAGAGGATCGTACCTTCGACTTTTGGAACAAGAGTTATGCGTCAATTACCATTGAACTACTTGATTAAATCAAGGTAAAAGTTTTTCATTACTTTTGATCTATTGAATTTCCATTTTTTATATGTTATTCTCTTTTATTTTCCCCACTCTTTCTTTACTACGTCAAAAAGAATTTTTCAACAACTATATGATGAATGAATTGAATTATGTTCATACACATGTTTTAATTGATCTCATTAAACAAGACATTAATAAAATAGAAATTATTTGACTCACACGTTAATTACAAATGTCAATATAAAAGTCTATGTAGGTCAAAAATAATATTAGATAAACAAAATATGGAAAATTTACATCTCAATAAAGTAAATTTTTTAAAAAAATGAATAAACAAATGTTAGTGGTAAGAATTGCTTTTTGTTATTTTAAATTATTTATTGAAAGTTGAATCTTAATAAGTTAAATAAAATGGAAGTAATTTGACGACAAGTCGACAACAACAAAATCAAATTTAATATAAGGATTTAACTTTACTTAGTAGACCCACTTTTAGGAAATTCCAACGTGTCGCTAAGGTAACGCAAACATAATTACTCTCTTAATCAAAGTTAGGTGACCCTTCATTTTCTCTAAATTATATCATTATTATCTTTTACCTTTCTTTTTCTTTTTCTTTTTCAATTCACACGTGGTTATGAAAATACATGAGCAAATTTTATCAAAATTTAATTTTCCACTATTTTTCAATATATATATATGTGGAGAATTTTTAAAAATAGTAGATTTTACAAAATATTACAACCTATAGCAAATTCTATCACTGATAGTTATTGATATGCTACCGTGATAGAATCCAAAATTTTGCTATAGCTTGTAAATATTTCGTTTTATTTTTTTATTTTTAAAAATGCCCTATATATACCCTAATCGTTTTTGGAGTCATATCCCATTCAAACTCTAACCTAGTAATTGCATCCACTTACACCATCTTCTAGATTTTGTTTCACAAGACATTATGAAAAGATAATTACTTGAGTTAATTAAACTCATCTTTTATTACGATTGCCTTCCAAAATCGTCCATACATTAATTTCATGCATGAGTAGACTTTTAATGTTGATTTTTAAATTCTAATTAAGAGTTTAAATAATTGAATACTTATTTTTTAAAAAAAAAAAATACAGGGAGGAGGTATACTCAAGCATCTCCAATTAAAATTTAGGAGTTTAATTGTTATAATTATAAAGTTTTTAAAGGTTAAAAAAAAGTTCATTAAAGCTTATTATATTTTTTCAGAGTTTCACATTTGTCCTTAATGATTTATAAAGATTTTTCAATTCTGATTCTTCCTTTACTTTCCATTTTTTCTGCATCATTCTCTATTCTTCCTTCTTTATGATCTTCAACAGTATTTTTTTTTCTCAACTTTTCTTTTATTTTTTTTCAAATCATTATTTAGTTGTTTAGATCGTGTGACAAATATAAAAGATTGTGAAAAAAAAACGTTGGGATATTAGATAGTAAAATCTAAACGGTTGTGTATAGCCAAATTTAAACACAAAAGAATCTTTTAAAAATCGTTTCCACTAAACGATCATATAAAAAAATAGCCAAATTTAAATGATGGTCTAGCAAAGAATCTTTTAAAAAATCGTTTACATTTAGTTGTCCAAATTTAAACTATCTAAACGATCATATACCAAATCTAAAAGAATAGCCAAATTTAAACAATCGTCTACTATAGAATCTTTAAAAAAAATTATTTAGATTTTGATGTCCAAATTTAAACGATAGTGTACCAAATATAAACTATCGTTTTTCAAAATAATCTTTGAAAAAAAATCGTTCAAATTTGGCAACCAAAATTTAAACAACCAATCTATCAAAAAAAAATTGTTTAGATTTAGATTTGATCATTCAGATTTGGGAAGTTCAAATCTTAAACGATCGTTTCCAAATAGTAAAGGACGGTTTCCCAAATATATTAATCGGGGCATTTTTTAAATTTTCTATTGTGGGCATGGGGACTTTTTTCGTTTTCGAAATTGTTCTATACGGACTAAATTTTTTGCTGCTTTGTTCTATTTTTGAAAAAAAAAAGCTCTCTTTTAAATGTAAGTACAATTATTAATTAGTTCGAGATCAAAAAGATATATATAATTTATAAAAGGGATAGTTGCAAATATAACAATTAGATTCAAAATAATTAAATATATAGGAACATTTTTAAAAAAATTGCAAAGATAGCAAAATCCGTCAAATTCTATCACTAACAAACTATGTTGCAAATATATTGATCTATCACTCATAGATCATAAGATTATATCAGTGATAGAAGTCTATCATCAATAGACCACAACAGTCTATTATCGATAAGTTTTACTATATTTATAATTTTTTAAATATTACTATATACTTAATTATTATTCATAAAATTGCCACCAATTATAATTATATTTCATGAAATCTAGGAGTGTACATTAATATTTTCATAAAAATTAATCCCACCGTGAAAGAGAGAGTAATGTGTAATTACTAATTGGCGGCGACGGGGTGGAGGCAGTGGGCAACGCCGCGCTGTGATGGCGGAGATAGCGGCGGCATTGGATGCAAGTGGTCAGAAAAGCGAACTTTCCGGTGGGGTCAGTCACTAAAAACATTATTATGGCGAGATTTTAGGCTCAAGTTTTACTCATAATTTAATTTTGAATTATTTGAGCTTGTAATTAAATGAATCATTATAGTTCAATTTAATTTCCAAGATCAACGCATTAAACTTCTCCTAATTACATTTTCGAACCTTTTTCTTCTTCTTTTATTTATTATTATTATTTTTTTTTAAATTTGGGTAGTGCTATTAGTGAGCAATATGGTACTTTGGGTTAAGTAGTTGAACAAGAACTATATCGTGGGTGATATATTTTAATTGTTTAAACGGTAAGTAAAAGATAGAAACTTGGTTGGAAATAGTAACGTTGGTTCCTAAATTTCATGATGTGTGTTGGTTTGATAGGATATAAAATAAAGAATTGGTTGGGTTTCTATAAGTTTAAAGATTTAGTCGAGAATGATTCAAACTTTTAATATTTTAGTATATATATATATGTGACTAAGAGTGGAGTTATGTTCAATTTGACACGAAATATTGGCTGATCTACGTGATACTGATAAATTTTTTAATTATTTGAGAATCAGGGTCATGTGAATCACTGGATGATAGTTTTAATATTAAGTTAACTACAATATTGATATTGTTTCAAATTTTTTTATGTATATATTATATAAATAGTGAGAGAGGACGCGAGTCCCCTAGTACTTAATTATACTAAATCCACTATATTGCTTTCATATTCAACTGAATAGGTTAATTGACGTCAAACATTGTGTCTTTTTTCTTTTCTGGTTAAGTTCAAAAGTTACAATTTCAAAAATATAAACTCTCAATCATCATTTAGGTGATTTATAATTAGCGAATGGAGGAACAATTTTTGGTTACTAGTTAAAAATAAAAAAATTGTTTAAATAGTATGGAGAAAGGAGAGGTTTAAATTTGACTTTTTAATTGAAGAGATTATTGTCACCTTGTATATATGCAAGTTGACTTATGGTGATTTAACTCAAAACTTACTAGTCGTTAGAGTACAAATTTAGGGGAAGAATTAATAAAGCTTTGTCAAAGACAACGACTCTGTCGATATCAAAATTTAGTTCAATAGTAAATTTGTATAGGAGAATTGAACTATTCCTTACAAAACAAGTACTGAATTGTGCATCAACGCGTTTTATTAAGTTACACAATACAACTCGTCTTAAAAGTATTATATGTTTTTATATCTTCACACATTTATATTGTCCTCCTCTATTGATAAAAAGATTTTGTTTTGTAACAAAAGATATAGAGACATGACATTCTTCAAAGAATCACAATGGAGTTCTCGATCCAATACAAATTCAAATGGAACAATCGCATGATGTGCATAATAAAACCTCATTCAGTCCTTACGAAATTAAATCACTCAGATCCAATGACCAATATTCTAAAGCGTTCAATTATTCTTAAGAGGTTGGATTGTCCTTAATATTGGCTTTATCTTTAACCCACTAACTTTATAATTGGGCTTCAAGCCTCTTGTTTATCCCCTATACACCTTAATAATAAATCTTGAATATGCACTCCAATCAAAGTTAGAACCCTTTATCTTCATTTTACAGACCCGTTGCAACGATTTTCATACTTCATTTTTTTTTTCGTTTCTCATCTTCCATGTTGAAAATCTTCCTTCATCTCCACTTTTCATTTTTCTTTTTCGATCTCATCTTCTTCGAGCAGGCAAACCCCAATCTCCACCCTCTTCTATTTGGAGTTTTAACTTCATCTTCCTTCGTCTCTACTTCCCATTTTTTTTTATCTCATCTTGTTCGAGCGAGCAAACCCCAATCTCCACCCTCTTCCATTTGAAGTTTAAATTTCATCTTCTTCATCATGCATTTTCTCCACCCTCTTCCATTTGAAGTTTAAATTTCATCTTCTTTATCATGCATTTTCAAGAAGAAGAATATAAATATTTGAAGCACGCAAACACTATCTTCATTTTCCATTTTCCATCTTCCATCTTTGATTTTCAAGTCTACAACCTCTAAACGCTTGGGTGGAAGAACAAAAACCTTCATTCAAAACAAAAAGATACAAAAGTTATCTTCTTTGTCTCGTAGAGGAATTTTAGCTAATTTTTTAAATTTAATACTATTTATTTAATAAAATGTATATGAAATTTAGGATATTTTATCTAAAAACACAATATCTTAGCCTATTTTATTGAAAAAATAATTTTAAATAATAAATTAAGATCTAATACGAAAACTAATTTTAATTTTTAAATTATTAAGGGTTTAGAGATTCACTTATTTTGAAATAAAAAAGGTTGAGATTTAATTTTCAAATAATAATAATAAAAAGGTTGAGATCTTAGTAGGAAAATTAATTTTCATTTTCAAATTCAAAATTCAAAATTTAAAAATAAATTAAGATCTAATACGTTATTTTGAAATAAAAAAAGACGAAAAGGTTAGTATATTTTGAAATAAAAATGTTGAGATTTAGCCCCAAAAAATTTAATAATTTTATTACTTTTGAAACAAAAAATGAATAAAACTGTTAAAATCTTAACACAATAGTGAAATAAAAAAATGAATAAAGTTGTTGATATCTTTTAAATCCCTAGATATTAGGAAGAGGTTATGATAGGGTTCTCTATGTTATTAACACGTCGAAATTAATTACATACTCATAATTGAATATCACAAATTAATTATATTGGAAAGACTTTTGATAAACTTATAACTGTATATCGCAAATTAATTACAAAGACAAAATTTTTTATAAGAAAGCAATATATTGAAATAATTACATTAATTACAACAAATAAGCGAGTTCTCACTTAAACAAAAAGAGCATAAGAAATTTTTAATTCAAAATAATAATTTGGTTATTTTTGTGATTCAACCAATAAATGTTATTTTGATATGGATTGCAACATCTTTTTTAAATAAAAAATAATTAAAAGTTGATAAATAAATGACAAATTTAATTACAACATAGAAACGAAATAATTACGGTTGAGGAAGGTGCGTATTTGGTGGATATTTTGTATGTACGTACAAAAAATACTATTTGCTAAAATTCAAAAGAAAATGTGGTTTTGTCATTTTTCAAAATGACCCTTAAAAACGTTGTTATATCTCTTATTATTCCATACAATATCCAATATATTTTGTTTCTAAAAAAACTAAAATTCAAATATCTCGAGGTCTATAGTGCACATATTAATTTCTATATATCACATTCATCAAATAAATTTAAATTTGTTTAGCATAAATTAATAATATTCATTTTTCCATACCCTTTTGAATACATGCTACACAAATATATTAGACTTCTCTCAAACTCAAACTCAAACGCATCGAATCTCCCACCCACCCACACACACCTAATCACATAAAAACAATTTGTTTTGACAAAGTATCAATATAGTTGAATTTTCAATTTCTAACAAACATTAAATTAATATAATAATGTCTTAATTAATTGTAATCAAATAACTAATAGCAAATTGGTTTCTCTTTTTAGGGAGGTGGGGGTGATAATGAAATGGGAAAGTTTGGTTATAGATAGTGATATGCATGGAATGGGAGCATGAGGGGCCCTCATGAGTGGATATGTCTAATTTAAATTGATGCTTTCATTAAAGGTGAAATTTAGTCTAAATCAATCATAAAAGAAGGGAGGAAAAAAAAGGAAGCCAATAAAGATGGTGGATGAATCCAAATCAATAATATTCTTACCTTTTACAACACATTTCCTTCCATTTGAAACACTATGTCATACACCAATATTTGGAACATGACCTAATAAATTTTAACATAATTTGTTATATTTATAAGTGTTTTAGAGACGACGCTATATATTTAATTATTTTAAATCTACGACTATTCCTATATTTTAATATTTAACTTTAAGGCTACTAGACTATACCAATGTGTTATTTCATTTCTTTTAATTTATAGCTATCAAATAAAAGTAAAAATCTAAGCTCTCTCTCTCTCATTCCTGTTCCCAACCAAATCAATTTCACTTTGATTGAGTAATGGAATCTTCAAAATTTTGGGTTGGGCCCTATCAAATATTTATGTTTCAAATGTTCAATTATTTGTAGTATTTTTTGCTATTTTTTTTTCTCAATATATTGAAATTATGCATCTTGCTAATTAAGAAGAATTACTTTTAAATTTTAAATTTGATGGTGGTGTTTGGATATATGAAAAAGTATTTCTAAAATTTTCATGAAACACTTTCTAGATAGTTGGCATATATATATTTAAGACTAAGACTTTTATCTTCTACTGGTCTAATCATATAGTTAAATTATATGTGTGTTTATAAGCTGTGACTTTGTAAGCTCATTAAATCAGTAATATAAAAGTAAAATTAACCAAGAATTGACTTGACTTTTAATCATAGGTTAGATAAATTAAACTCTTGAGATAAAAAAATAATCATTTTGGAAAAAGGTAGGAGAAAAATTGATTTGTTGCTCTAAATTTGACTCCATTTTTCACTTTGAACTTATTAAGTGTTGCAATTTTTAGATTTTGTTTAAGTTCGTTAATTTGCATATAAATTTGATTATAGATAGGCCGGTAAAGAAGTGTCATAAATAGAGATATGATGGGGAATTGGAAGAGATAGCAACTAGAAAAAATTGTTGACTCAGGCTGAGGAAACATAAATTTATAATCATTTAAGCATATCTTTATATTAGAAATAAAGGAGTTAAGAGAGTTGGATAAAAATTGCGACCTAAAAAATGTGGTAATCCGACCTCAAATATCGCAACATATTTGTTTTAGATTTACCACCCTGTTTTATATCCATATTTTAAATGAATAAGATATACTTCTTTTTGTAAATATTACATATGCAAGTTTATGCATATATGTGTATATATTGTACATATGTGTTCATATATATATATATATGAACAACAACGTGACCGGCAAAGTCTTATATATGTATATATGTTTGTATGTATACATACTTGCATACATACATAAATATATAGATACTTTGTATTTTTTAGAGCCTTGCACCAATATGGTATAGATGTAACTTTTTTCTCTCTGATTCCTTTTTCTCAAAGCTTTCGTCTCATTTCCAAGGCTAATCCCGGAAAATCCAAACTCTAACATTTCTTCTTTTTCATCATCAATCTTTATTCCAAGTTTTTCAACATTTCAGTTGTTGAGAACAATACTTGAATTCATACTTTCTTCATCATTTTGATGGAACAAATCTAATTCTTGTATATGATCCTCTCACTGAATCAAACTACATTGGATGGAGTTGCGCAACGATCCATTCTCGATCTCACAGTCAAGAACAAGTTAGGCTTTGTTGATGATTCAACTACACAAGTAATTGATGATTTGAAAAGCTTCTACAAATCTACAATTAGTAGTCACACTTTGGATTTTTGAATTCTCTTTCTAAAGAGATTTCTGCTAGCATCAACTTTGCAGATACCGCTAGAGATATTATTTGGCCAGATCTTCAACAGAGGTATCGATACAAAAATCGTCCTCATATTTTTCAATTGAAGCGTGAACTCTCTAATTTTCTTCGAGGTCAATCCTTTGTTGTTATCTATATATTTTGTCAAACTAAATACTATTTGGAATGAACTTTTATCTTATTGAACTTCAAGTTTGTGCGGTAAATGTTCGTATGGAGGCGTGAAAGATTTGGTTGACTAATACGAATAGAGTATGTTATAACTTTTCTTATTGAATTAAATGAATCTTTTGCTCAAATATGAACTCAACTAATCTTAAATGGAACCATAACCAACAATTTAAAAGGTCTTTTCTCTCATTGCAAGAAGTTAAACAAACATTAGTTAGTTGTTTCTTCAAATCCTACAAATTCTGTTGTAGTGTTATTAGCCAAGGATTCTTCTATAAATTCTTCACGATCTACCAGAAGTTCATCTGAAAATTTGTCAAAAAAGAAGGAACGATATATGTGTATTTATTGTCATCTTCAAGGACATTCCATTGATCGTTGTTATAAACTCAATGGACATCCCTCAAGTAACCAACATGCTTCATCAACTAAATATGAAACTTTAACACCAACTGCTTCAGTGGATACTCGATCAATCTTAACTAATGATCAGTTTTGAAGTTTATTGAACATGTTACAACCACATCTCACCAAAGCCAAAACACTTTTGATACTCCATTAAGCCATCATGTTGCATTGTATTTGCTCTTCTATGATGCCTCACTTTGATACATGGGTCCTTGATTCTAGTGCATTAACGTTTATATGATCTTGTCTAGATTTTTCACTACATTACAACTTGTTTCTAGTGATAATGTTTCTTTACCATATAAGTCTTGCATCACGTTACATAATGTTTATGGGTGATATTCAATTGTCCTATACACTTTTACTTCGAAACGTGTGATATATTTTAAGGGAGAACAAAGCATATATAGAAATATACTATCACTTTGTCCGTGATCACATTGTTTGGAGAGAAGTTGAACTATATTACCTAGCTATTTGCAAATATATTTACTAAGATCTTGTCTCTTTTGTTTAATTAGATGGGAGTTTTAAATGTGTTTTCTCCCTCTTGAAGGGGAGTAACAAGTCTATTATATTACTCTGTTATTTTTGTAACTCTGTTTATTTGACAATTGTATCTCAAGTAGTTATTTATAGAGCCTTACGATCAGTGGCGAATCCAAAAATTTTATATAGGAGGGCATCATCCACTATATAATAAACACACTAAAAAATATTTTAAAAAAATATATCGACGTTTCACTGATTCTTCAATAACATTTACTATATTTGTAGCAATAAAGAAAGACAGACAATTTCCACATGTAATGTAACAATGTGAATTTAAAATTTGCATAAAAGAAAAAAGAAAGAATAATACATTTTTCATGGAATATTGCTGAGAGTGGAAGTTTGGATCACCGACTTTGTTGCATTTTTTAAAAAAATTTATTAGATAATAAATGAGGGCTAGGAAATACGTTAGGGTTTTATCTTAGATGAGTTTTTTTCCTCTTTTTAAAAAAGTATGTTCCTTTTAGGAAATTATTGAAATTTAGGAAGAAATTTGATATTGGGGGAAAGAAAATTATTGATATTTAGAATAAAAATTATTTTGTAAAAATAATTGTAGTAGATAAGATTTGAGTTCACAACCAAAAGGTTGTGCAGGAGCACAGCCACTACAACAAAAGTAGAATTTAGGTAAAATGAAGCTAAATTTAATATATATTGTAATCTAACACTTTAAAATTTAATGTGAGAAGGGGCACATGCCCTATGATCCTCTTAATAAATCTGTCATTGACTTACGATAATATATATACATAGCTTAAGCTTAACTCATACTTGAGACATACCATACCAATTACTTATCCAACACCAAACTACCCTTCAAGACTTCATTCTCTCCAAATCCCGAATTATAAAATCTTAAATACATTTAAGATATTTAAATTCTATTTTTATGATTTTTTTACTCTAAATAAAACAAAAATGATGCTTTACACTCACTACTACGAATTTGATCTTACTTACGCTGAAAATTTTGATTTCTTGATGGCCATGGCAAATGACCATTTTTCTTGATAAAATGTTTATCTAGACAATTGTATGTCAAGAAAAGTACCCTTATTTTGTTGAAGAAATATGAACAAACATTAAAAAAAATATGGATTCTTGATTTACTTGATGGGCAAAGTTTTCTTAATTTTGTTGATGATTCACAAATGTCAAGAAAACTATTTTTCAATGGACAATAAACATGAAAGATAATATATTAGTTAACTGTCAATGTCCATTAAGTTAGTTAGGTTTTCTTGATGGATATAGCCCATCAAGAAATGAATTTTCTTGATTTGCATAGCCATCATCGAAAAAAAAATTAACATATTTGTTTTGGATTTCTTGATTGGTTTAGAATTTTCTTGATCGGTGTAGGATTTCTTGATGAACAAAGACCAAAAAAAGATCATAGGCAAGGTCTATTAAGAAAAAATTATAATTTTGGATTTATGATAATATCATGGGGTAAGACCCATCAAGAAAAAAATGATATCTTAATAGACACTGTCCATCATTAAATTAGTTATTGTGGTCAACTTTAATTAGTTGAATTAAAAGTTTGTAATTTAGGGTTTTTAAAATTTGTAGAAGCTGACAACGACCTTAGCTCAACAAAAAAAAAAGTAAATAAATAGATTAATAAAAAAAAATAACACATTCTAAACAAAGCTAACATGTTTTTATTATTTATAGTAAATTTTGTTACTTATATATTTTATATTTTCTAAAATTTTAATCTTTTACTATATAGTAAAAAATGTTGATTCATTTCATTTCGATCTTAAATATAAAAATTTAATACAATGCTTATGGTGCATGTGAGTTTTAACTGTAGGGTTCATTGTTTTATTTTTCTTTCTAATGTCTACTAATCACATTTTCAAAACACTCAAAATTTTCATAACAGTGTCTAGCTTTTGTTAAGGAAATAATTGTTATACATATAATTTCAAGTTTTTTCAAACGAAAATATTTACATCGTATAGAACAATTTTAAAAAAGGAAAAAGCTCACAACTCTGTACATGAAATAACAAAAATATCTTGTGATTAATCGGTCACACATAAGTGAAAACTGATTTTGTATCCAATCTAAACGATCTTGTACCCCAGTTCTAAACAATCGTGTACCCTCATACGTACCCAGTCTAAACAATCGTGTCCCTCATACGTACCCAGTCTAAACAATCGTGTACCCAATGTAAACGATCTTAGCACACGGTCTTG
This sequence comes from Cucumis hystrix, assembly GCA_025688845.1. Classification (NCBI taxonomy): domain Eukaryota; kingdom Viridiplantae; phylum Streptophyta; class Magnoliopsida; order Cucurbitales; family Cucurbitaceae; genus Cucumis; species Cucumis hystrix. Next base: position 12,073,853 of record CM046892.1, on the reverse strand, counting down.
AACCTTTGTACCTATTTTAAACGATCGTGTACCCTTGTACTCATCCTAAACAATCTTATACCCTTGTACCTAGTCTAAATGATCTTGTACCAAATCTAAATGATCTTGCTACACAGTCTTGTACCCTTGTACCCAATCTAAACGATCTTGTACCTTTGTACCAAATCTAAACGATCTTGTACCTCATCTAAACGATCTTGTACCAAATCTAAACGATCTATTAGTGATAGTGGTCTATCTTTGTTTATCTGGGATAGACAACGTATTGTTTAGATATTGGTACACAATCGTTTAAACCATGTATCAATGTCGTTTAGATCATATTCTTGTATGAAGAAGGAAAAAAAAGATGAGAGATGAAGAAAAATGAATAAATTCTAGAAGAAGAAATGAAGAAATCGCAAATAAGAAGTGAAAATATGAAGAAAAACAAATAATAATATGAAGAGAAGAAGAACAAGTAATAAGATGAAGAGAAAAAGGATAAATCGAAAAGAAGAAAGAAAAAAAGTGAAGTGAAGAGAATGGTTCACAATATTAAAAATAATAAAGAGCAAATGTGCAAATGTGAAATTTATGAAATAAAACAATGGTGGTTTCGTTGTTTTTAATTTTTTGTTACACATGTCGTAAATATTTTTGGGTTTCATTACATTTATGTATATTATCCTATAATTTTTATTTATAAAAATGACCAGCATTTCCTATGTGTGTTTTGGGAAAATATTAAATTATATAATTTAAAATATAAGGTGTGGAAATGAAAATTTTAAGTAGATAAATTAAAAAGTAACATATGCTATTGATTTTATTCTCCCAACATTGGAAAATAGAAGATTTATTTTAGGATCAGTTAGGAATATTTTTTTCATTTCAAACATGTGGAAAAAAAAATTAAACTATATGTTTAATAAAAATGTTATTGTAACCTACACTCTTTTAAAAAATTATTTTACAAAAACAAAATTTGTTTAGTTGGACTGTATTTAAAAAGTGATTTCATTAATTAAAATTATGTTTTATTACTTTTTATTAAACTATATATTTTGAGAATTTCTTTTAGTTAAAATTCATTGATGAATTCCTAAAATGATCACTTTAATCCGTTTTTGATCATTTGTTTGCTTATCTATCATGATCTTTAAAACAAATAACCACTTGATAATTTTTTTATTAAACAGGTATATGAGCTGCAAAAAATTATTTACCTAAGATGTACATGCCTTAATAAATTAGTGAAAGATTAAAGTTTCATCACTCTCACATATTAAGTTACATAAAAATTGAATGAATGAACTAAGGTTGTGAATTATCATCATCGTTTGAGAGATGTATAATAAACTTAAGAGAAAAGAAAAAGATTGAAGTAAAGATTTAATTGGAAAAGAAAAGTGAAGATAGAAAGAATGAGGTGTGGTGAGTTGTCAAATTGTGAACAAGTGGAGGGGAATACGTTGACTCTTAACTTCCCTTCACTTGCACGGCTGCACTTCATAATTCCCCACCTTAATTATGCTTTCACATTTTTTTATTTATTCCATTTTTAGTATCACTTCTTTTTTTAATATTCTTTTACATTTTTTTTCTTTTCTTTTCTTATAGGTCTTGATTTGGGCGTTTTGTTGTTTCATATTGGCAATTTTGGCTTATTTATTCCCACTTTATTTCTTTTGGATTTTTTTTTATATTTTTTATGTTTTCTTTTTCTATAATCTTTAACTCACTTGAATTTATTCTTAAATTCTATAAACACTTGAAACTATTTATTTTTTTAGTCCTATTAAACTTGGCTTCGTTTCAAGTATTAGAAAAAGAAAATAGATAATGGGACATACAAATACTTTGGGAATGAAAATAAAGTTGATGTAGTTATCAAATGAGATCTAAATTATTTGTTGTTCTTAAATTTTATATTTTAATAGTATGTGAGGTTGGGGATATAACCTCAAATTTTGAAGATAATAGTATAAATTTGTAGGATGATCGATCAACGACGAATGTATCATATGTTACGTATATTGATTGTAACATATTGATTTTGTATGTGTTAGTAAGTGAGCCAAATTGAACACACTCAAATCACAAATATTGACACATTTATATTTCTAATCCTTATTATTTGATATATATATATATATATAACTATTTTGAGAATATATTGGTTTTGATATATATCAATCTAATTATAGGGTGTTTTAATTTACATAAGTTAAATAATTTCAAATAGAAAATCAAACCATAATTTAATTTGGTTAAGAATTATTACAACCCCACTTATAACCAATAGGAAAAAAATAAATAAAAGTATTCGTATTGTTCATTACATAACACCAAGTAATGGGAGAAAAAACAAAGAAAGAAACAAGCAAGCTTTTTGTTTATTCGTTGTATCTTGTCATTTTGTGTATGAATTGGTTTCTTTTTTCTTCTTCTTCTTCTTTTTTTTTTTTTTTTTTTTTTTTTATGAGAAAATGTATTGTATTTAATTTTAGTAGAAGCAAAAGAAAAAGAAACAAATGAAATAAATAAAAGTGATATCTGTGAAAGGAGTTTTGGGAAACGAGAAAGATGACAATGGAAGGTTTGTGAAATTGGAATCCAATTCCCGTATCAGATTCTCTTCATTTTTCCCACACAATATCTATCATATATATATATACATACATATAGAAATTACATTTTTAGTCCCTAAAATTTTTATAACAAATATGAGGTTCGTCTTAGATAAAATTTTAGTAGCTACCACCAATTTTCCTTGATTACCAACCAAAACTTATTAACATAAAATTCTATCTTAATCTTTTAATTAGAAAAACCTTGAGAAAATATATATATATATTTTTTTTTTGTTTCTGAATTTTATAAATTTTATTTTAATTTCATCTCTACATTTCAAAAGGTTAAAGCGTTATCTTTGTAAACATAAGATTTTTTTCAAATTTGGACCTCTAAATATCAAATTTCACATATTTAACCACGATTTTTGTACTAAATACTCAATTTTTGGATTTGTCACAACTAGATTTTAAAAGTTTTGCTATCAACTATATATGTTATAGTAAAAAGTTTTGTAATCATCGTTGTATTTTGTAATTTTGATTAAGGTAAGTTATACAAAATATTCTTTGAACGTTGGTAGTTAGGTTTTCAATTAATGCTTGTAAGCTTTCATATGTCGATTTATGACCAATTTTTTTTGGAAAATATCATTTACATCAAAATAAATTACAAACGTCAGTGTGCATGTATGATGGTTATTGCATAAAAATAATATCATAATATATTTGTAACTAGATTGAAGTTGTTTTTGTTAATACATGAAGCTCCTAGCAAGACATGTATATATTAGCACAATGGTCCTTAGTTAGCTAAATTTAAGGTGATTCATAAGGTAAGATCCTAAAACGGTCATATGATGTTGTGGCTCACACACTCTAATACCTTAAGTTGGAATTAGATTGAAAAAGTAGTATAGAGCTCAATAACACACAAGGTAAACTTTCACCAGCTGGTGTGTGTCAAGCCCTAGCGATGTGAGTCGACCTAATTTACAACGGTCTAAGTTAAGGACCACAACTTGCCATTTAATATCTCTGATGGCTTTGGTTTTCTTCTTTTATTTGTTAGTGTATCACTTGCCTTAACTAGACCATGTGGGTTATAAAAGACTTTCCTATTTGGTGACTATGGCTTTCGGACCTTCTATCTATTTTCCATATGAGTTTACATATACATTAGATTTTTTAACTATTGTTATAAATGATAATACATATTGGCTCCTCTCTCTAGTGGTTTATTTAGTATAATTTTAAAATTCAAAAATGAAAATAAAACTTTATAAAGTTTGGAGACATTATTAAAATCTATCCTAAAATTCATGATGTTTTCTTGAAAATTAACCTAAATAATGTTGGGAATGACTCACAACTATCGAGGTCCATGACTCAAAGTATACTCACACTACGATTTTTTTTCTTTTGTCCCCACATTGAAAGTTTAAGGGTAGGGGAGAGAGATAAATATAAGACTTTTTGAGGGACTTGTAATAGTGGATGAAGTGGTAGTTAAAGCTCGTATCCTCACATGTGTGTTGTCGATGTCGATGACTAATTCAAAGGAGTTGGATCTTATTGAGTCTTTGGGTTTTTTTTTTCTTTTTTTGATAAAATATATTTTGTTGCATCCTTTAGCTACGAATTATGTTTCTCACTTCAAGAGAAGAGACAAGTTGTTGAATTCTATTGCAGTTTTGACATCATCTTTTAGGGATTGTTTTGTCTGAAAGAAGAATTTTTCTATTTGTATCATCTCTAACATTAACGAAAAGTTAGGGTCATAGTTGAGATTGATGGCTAGTTTGATTTCTCTCCTGAGATTTTTGTTAATTCTTTTATTAATTTTGATCATCGTTACCAAAATAATAACATCTCTTATATACTTTATCCAATGTGATAGCTCTTATATTCTCCTTTGGTCCATTAAGGGAAATCTTTTGTAACTCATTTAGATGCATTATCTTTTTGCTCATCTTTTACATTTTTTATGCAGATATGAGATTTATGTTTTCTTATAAAAGAAATAATAACTTTAGCCCACACACACACATATATATAAAAGTTCAAAATATAAAAGATTAAAATTTTGCTCTTTAGTTAAAAGATACACATCGGACCCATACTTCTTCCTTGAACTAACAAATTTGTCCTATGTAATGAAACTATTAAGTATCTTATTGATTTAATTTTTATAAAGTTTTATCACCGTATGACACACAAGATTTGACTTAACAATCATTACAATAAATTTGACTTTTATCGATAAAAAATTGTCATCACCGAATCTGTATTTTCGTTGTGGAAAACATGTGTGATGAAAAATTTTCAAAGATTCTTATTAAACGTCGCATGTTTGTTGCTACTAAACATAAAAAACCACAATGTACGCCATCTCTTGATAGTGTCATAGTATGTGACATTTATGAAGAAGTCACAAATTGTGACACGTTTTGTTCTTTTTGTTGCACTATGAAGTATTTTTGTTTTAGACATAATAGTCTTGTTATCGTAAATTTTTATGATATTTTTAAAATATTGATATATTGGCTGTTTGAGATGTTTTTAACATTAGCCATGATATCAAACGCTTAGAAATGCAACTCACCTACAAAAAAAAAATCGATACAATCGAATTTAAGCGGTTGTCACGAAATATGTTTTATATTTCACTCTAAAAATGGTAGAGATTGAATCAAATCTCTATAAATCTTAGATATTACAAAGACAATCAATTCCTTCTAAAGTTTAGAGATTAAAAACTTAAAACAATTTTAAAATTAAATAACTAAAGTCGTTTAAAGGCTAAATCATTATTTAATGTTTGGACTATAATACATTGAAGGGGTTGCCACTTGTATGGACACGGGGAAGCCACCTAATTGCATAAAGAGGTGAGTTCTCTCTCTGTACTTACTTGTGTTTTACTTTTCCCTTGTTTTCACTTGCGTGTAGATCTGTGCTTACAGATGATTGAAGAAGAAGCTTTCAAGAATCTTTCTGTTCTTTCTTTTACTACAATTTCTGATTTCTTCTTGCCTTTTCTTTGTGTGATGGAGAGATGAAGAGAAGATGAAGAGAGGAAGAAGGAAGAAGATGAACACACGATGTTTTAAAGTGGTTCGGCAAATGTCTACGTCCACTGATCTTTGGAGAGCAAGGTATTATTTCCTTTTAGTTTTGATGTGTATGAATTATCAAAGAGATACAGAGTATTTATAGACTACCCTATGACCCTTAGCTGAACTCTAGTTAGACAAGAAGTTAAAACTTACAGATTTGACTATATGTTTTTTACAAAGAGATAACTGTTTTAGTAAAGAGTTATTCCCACATACATAAATAAATTTCACATACAAAATCTTCACGAATCTTAGTTGAATAGTAATTGGCAATAATGATTTTTTTTTCCAGAGGTGAAAGGTTGATCTATCATTTCTTGTACTAAAAAAATAATAAATTACAAGTTTGATCCCTACCATTCTTTAGAAACTAGAAATCAATCCTTAATGGTTTATAAAGAGAATGTAATCCTAAGATTTGATAAAATGAAATAAAAACAAAATGAACAACACAAGAACAATGAAACAAAAGAAGAGAGAGATCAAAGTAGAGAAGAGAGAAAGTAAAGAAAACAATTCAACTCAATTATGGTGTGTCTTACAAAGTTACCACACTGTTATTTATAGGATATAGAATGTGCATATTAGAATATAGAATTAAATGAAATGTATATATGTTACAAAATATGCATTTACAATATATTATTATTTTTATAATAAAGACTATTATTTAAGAAAATTTTACCAATCCATATGAACTATACATGAATTTATAATTTAACTAAAAAAATATTTAAAAAATTATTTTTGTTATTGTTGAATTGATTTTGTGATTAGAAAAAAAGGGGAATTCAGATAAAGAAGAAAGAATAGGTAGCTGGAAAGGGTAAGGGGTTGCACTTTGGTCAGCTTTTGCACCCCATTTTTGGTTCATATTCTGTCTCTACCAATAACCTATTTGATACTCAATACTCATCACCATTATACAGTTTTTACACTATTCAACCATACCCAAAACTATATCATTTTAAATATATATTCAATTTTACTACACACCCATTATAAATACATTACAATTATTCTACATCAAAACAAAATAAAATGTCACTTTCATAATTTTAAGTTTAAATCTATTATGAAATAACATTGACTTTATCAGTTTTTGTATTGTTCTTTGGTACTATATGCCTGAGTTTCACATTTTTCTTAAACTCACTTTTCTTTTAAATTTAAAAAAAGATGTATCAAGGAAGATGTTGTCACAAGGTGGATGACAATTTATATTATTGGATGTATAAAAGAGAAACTGTAAGAAAATGTGGCTAAATGTCATTTTTCTCGGTACTTTATTTATTAATATTGATATTTTTGTTTAAAAATATATAATGTTTAAAATTAATTTTGGAGTAAGCATTGGCATTTCATATCTCAATAACAAAAATACGATGATTGTTAACTCATTTGAGATGTAGTATTTGTTAGTGGTTAAGAAGAGCTATTTGGATTCCTCCACTTTTATTGCACTAAAAAAAATTTATAAACAACTCGTTTTTAAATTAGTTGATAAAATAAAATAGAGAAATTATTTACACTTTATGACAAAATCAAATGTAATTAGTTTTTATCTTTAATGGTTTTTTCGTCATAAAGTATAAATAGTTTGTATTTTTTTTTATTATTACTGAAAAAACCCTTTAGTAGATGCTTCTTTTTCTTGTTCCCGCGAAACGAAGATCATTCCCTTGAGGTCCGAGCAGCGCGAACTCTTTCATGGAATAGATTACGTTCAAGGAAAGTTGAAGTTCCACAGGGCACAATATTTTGAAACAAACCCAATATTAGTTATGTTTTTTTTTCAAGAAAAATAATCATTTCATCCTATCTGTGATTTCTATGATCATTATGTATGACTTTAATTTTTATTTGATCTTTAAAATCCAATTTGTTACATTTTGTACTTAAATACTTTTCATTAATTTTCATTCCTAGAAATTAACACCATAACTAAAGTGAATATTAGTACTAATTTATATATAAAAGTAAAAAAATATATATATAAATTAAACTCAAAATTTAATGGTAAAATGTAACATTTGAAATTTTAAGTAATTTCATAAATTATAAATTTGGTGTTTCTCCAAAGTGAGAATTCAGTACAAACGTTGGTTAAAAAAAAACAAAACAAAATAAAAAAGAGGACAAACCAACTATCATATTTCTTTTTTGTTTGTTCAATTTGACGAGCCATTTGGGCCTTCAAATTGGACTACACTCACCTTGCAAAAATGGGCTTTGTCTTCTAAAAGTCCATATAAAACCTCCTCCTACGTGAAATTTTTCGAAAGAAAGATTTAGAAAAAGAACTAAGTTTACTTCCTAAATTAGTTTATTTTCTTGATTTGGTTTTCGTATATTTTTAAAATAATCATAGTCTTATCATAATTATTAATTATATAATTTTAGAAATTAAATTTATAAATTATTTTCTTATTTATATTATATTCAATTTATTAAGTAAATGATAACTTCCTTCGTTATTAATACATATATATTTATATTTATTAATAAAATATTTATTACCTTTTCAATTAATTAAATATGGTATAAATTATTATCTTATTTGGTAATAATATTTTTAATTATACTACAAAATAATTATTTTTAATTTCATGTCCAAACTAAAAACCTTTTTTTCACGATTATCAATTCCAGCGTCGGCTTTCTTCTTTGATTTGTATTTCAAAAAATTGTTTCTTTCTTCTGTTTCGATTTGCTACAGAATATGTAATTAGTCTTTTTTTCTTCTTTCATTTTTCGTTTCTTATATTCTTTCTTCTTTTGTTTCGTAACATATATTTTTTTCTTTAAAAATTTGTTATTCTTCCGTTCCGTATCATATATTCTGGTCGTGTTCCTTCCATTTTGTTTATGTTTTTTATTATTCAATTCATCTTCCTGTCATGCTCGACATAAAAATTTTATTAAATGTCCCATCATTCGTATATATTATGGTATACCACTGAATAATAAATTTATGTTTTATGATTTATCACATATATACTACTGCATATATTCAATAATAAATACACATATTCTTTTTCATGTTTTGTGATTTTTTTCTTATTGCGTATATATACCAATATATACACAGACTATATATCCATTTAGCTTTTTATTTATTATTTTGTACATATATACTACTGGATAATTCATTCATGTTTTGTGATTTGTTACATATATACTACTGCACATATTCAATAATACATCCATAGATTTTTTTTCATGTTTTGTGATTTTTTCTTATTGCATTTATATACAAAATTCTTACATATATACTACTGAATAATACATATATTTTCTATTATTTGTTACATATGTACTACTTCATATATTCTATAATACATAAATGGTGTTATCTTCAATATACTTAATATACCCCTAATGTATTTCGAATACGAAATATAAATTATTACTAACCTTAAATTTTTGTCAATTTTTCTCTCGAAATATCACTGTACCAGTTAGCCGCTGATGTTCTTCTTATTCACTGCTTATACTTCCCCCAATCTTCTATTATTCAGCAACTTTTGTGAAGAGTTAATATTCAACGTATTTGAATAACGAAATTTTTACTTTATTTTTTTAATTTTCTAAACTGTAACCCACGTCCTTGATTTCTCTCCTTGTCGGTCCACTTTCTATAGACAAATTGATATATTAACTTTTCATTCACAAAATATACACCGTATTATTCAATATATACTATAATTGGATGAAATATATGAAAAACGAAAAAAAGAATGGACGAAGAGAGAGATCGAGAGGAAATAATTTTTTGAACAAAATCACCAAAATAAAAATAATTAAGGAAAAATCCTTGTTATAAAATTACCATAACAAAATTAATCACTTACCATATTTACATAAGATATATAATAAATACAAATATTAATCATGGTTAACTTTTCTTTTTTCTTTTTTTCTTTTTTAATTTATTATTAATAATAAAGATAGGTTACATTGGTCATTTAGGCCTTATATTTGTGTAAAATATTTGGCAATTTAGGACATTGCTGAAAAATTTAAGAAATTTGGGTTAATATTGTAATATGGTATACCGTTTTAGACTATCTTAGTTAAAGACCATTTTAAAAAATAATAATTTAAGCCCATTTTAAAAATTAAGAATCTGCATCTTTTTTTAGTACACGAGTTTAGCCAAATTTCAAATACAAAAACAAAATTTTAAAAACAATTTTTTAGTTTGACTTTTGTTTTTTAAAATATCAGCAGAAAAAAAGAGAGGTAAATTTAGAGACTTAATTTTCCTAAACAACAAATAAAATATAAATTGGCTACCTTTTGCGTAGTAACAAAATTTCATTCAATTTATTGAGCATCAAATCATGTGTGAAATGTTAAATGAAACGAGTATATAATATATAGTTTATATAGGTTAGTAATTCTTTCTTGGAATATGGTAGAGAATAGTTGTATTAATTTTAGGTATATCATTAAATGGTTTGTATTGATTTTGGATATAACATGATGTGGAGTACAATGAATTACATAATTAAATAGACACTGAAAACAAAAGCATATGAAGTGATGTGGTAGATATAGAATCAGAAAACATAACATAACCAACTAAGCTAACTGAATTGAACCGGACGGAATGGATCAGATCGATGAACCATAACTGGACCTGTTCAGATTGAACCGAACCGGGTTTGGTTAATACATGAACCAGTTCACGAGACTCTTTTCGTTCTCATCTGGACCCCTATTATTGCTCCTTCTCTTTGGACCTTCTTCGGACCTTTAGTGGTCGGAATCGTCAGTAGCCAAAAGTTGGAATTTCATTTTCAGGCTAGTTTTTCATATTCAAAGGAAAGATTTATTAAAAAAAATGCACCAATATATAATGGACGACGGAATGGAACTTAGGAGAGCACCATGGGGTGCTTGGACTGGGTGCCAACCAGCTGGGAGGTCGCTTGGCACCGGATCGGAGATGGATCTGCCTCCGTCGATGTTTTATTGAATCGACTAAAGCAGAGTTATTCAATAATTAGCTTGATTTAGAATAAACGGTAATTAACTTTAAAACGTTGCATGCTTGTTTCATTAAAATAATTAGCTTGTTCTTTTCACTAATACATGTTAACTTCTTTATTTGGAAAACCAAAAGTTATTTTGCTTGGTTTCTAGAGATCCACAAGAGGGTTTAATCGAAGACAGGGACTCTAGAAGGATTGTTGTATAATCGGAGTGAAGTAAGTAACGTGTCTTGATCTAGAAATTACGAGGTATTGTTTTACTTCTTATTTCAGAAATTTATGTTCTTCTGAATTTGTTTTCAGCCTATGTTATTCAATCCTACTCTAGGTTTTTTATCCAACAAAGAGATAATGTTACCTCAAAAGGTAAGTAGGAGCTCATTTTCTTCTGTGGGTTTTGAAATGACTGTTACTTTAGATCAATTCATCTTTGGAGGAAAACTTAACCCAGAGTGAGACAATATATGATGATGGTGTTGCAGTTCTTTTACAGTTTTTATGTCTGCTTTCAATTGATGGTTTATTTGGCACTACAATATGCTCTCTTTTTGGTCTTTTTTATTTTCTCTTTTCTTTCGAAATTCTGTCTGGTGGGTTGCTTTTGATACCTATTGTGCTAGTGTTTTCAAGGCATTACAATACAAAAACCTCTCTTATCAACTGCCACTTTTTTGTTGTTTCTTTATGATAAAAACAAAACTTTTTGTTCATAATAAATGCAAAGAATTCCTGTTCAAAAGTGAGCCAAAAAAAGGCACCTTGGAAATTCCCATTTGTGTATAAAAGTTGTAAGTTGGGTGTTGTCACAGAAAAAGGTCTTTGTGCACTCCAATTCTGGAACACAATGACATTCTCCCCTGGGGGAAAAAACTTTGCTTTTCTGTTGGCTTGCCAGATTTTGTTTCATGAACTAACAGTCACAAAGATAAGAAGAAGCCTAATAGGGATGTTGAATTTCTTAGGATATGTTTTTGTATTAGTATAATTATTACATTATTGAATAATTATTTTACAAGCTTTTAAAGATAACATGTGATTCGAAAGCCAATAAACTTAGAACAAGATTCTTCCCTATTTAGGATAGCTGATAGCCTTCTGCGCACATGGGGATTGGTTTAAATTTGCTTTGTCTTATTTGCAGGAAGAAGGAAGAATCTACTCATTTATTTTGGGAATGTTAAAATGTAAAAGAAGCTTGGTCAAATTTGATTCCAAACTCATTTAATCTGCTTAATATGTGCAGGAATTGATGGGATACGCTTGCCTATTGACGCTGGATATGTCAACCTTAATGCGGAGAAGATTGATAAAGTTGTGTGGACGTTTAGGAACAAAATTGCTACAAAGTCGATTACTCCCTCAGTCAATCAATTCCTCAAACTGATGGAGCTTAGTATGGAAAGCATGTATGATGTTAAAGAGTCCCAACTTGGGACTCAATTTTCGAAGAGATCGGAGAATCATTCGAGTCACATTGTGCAAAGAAGTCTATTTCCTAATTCTTGGAAGATGAACACCAATGCAGCATGGCTTGAGAATATTGGTAGCAGAGGTATCAGTTGGGTGGTTTGTGACTCTGATGGATCCCGATCTGCTTTGGTTCGCAACAGCTCAATGCCAAATGACCTGTGAAGGCGCTTGAGACCATAGCGGTTTGGGAATATCCTAAATGTACTCCATCTTTTTTAAGCAGAGATGCTTTACTGTTATTGTTGAGCAAATGCTTTAGAAGTTATCAATAGTCGAACCGGTTACTCAGAAGATCTATTGATTGGGTGGATCTTCAAACTTTTGTTCAATATCGACAGGATGATCTATGAACTTTTAGGGCTAATTACTTTTAACACTGACCAAGTGAAAACCTTGGACAAAACTATCGCGATGTAGGTTACAAATGGAATCATTGAATAAATGAACCTCATTCTCGAATCTAGATTAATAATATTTATTTGTTATTAAAATCAAGTTATTTCAAACTAAATATATATGTAAAAATTAAATTCGATACTAGACGACTCATTTTTTATTTTCATAATATAAATACATGTGTGATAAAAAATAAAAAAAAGCAAACAAACTTGAAACTCCAATGAAATTCCTCTAACTACTAAAAATTCAAATAAATAAAAACCTATTATTTAAATATAAATTTATACTCAGTTTTACAAAAAATTCACTTTTAATTTTGTGTTTACAATATATCTATTTTTCAATTAGGATTTTCTTCTTTGTTTTGTATATATATAATCCCAAGAGAAATAATGAATAAATTATAAATAATTACAATTTCAAAAAAGGGCATTTGGTCTAGTGGTATGATTCTCGCTTAGGGTGCGAGAGGTCCCGAGTTCAATTCTCGGAATGCCCCAGATTTATTTTATTTTTTTCACTTTTAAAACGCACGTTTCCTTTTTCTTTTATTATTTAATGGTTTTTTTTCAAAAAAAAGAGCGGTTTGGACCCACTATTTATAACGGTCCGGCTTAGTGTTACCAACCACGACTACTACAAAGTGGCCCCCAGTTTTATCGTCTTTATCTAATCTTTTATTTTTAAAATTTATTTTCTTGTATTCATTTTATTCATTTAAAAAAAAAAAAAAAAAAGGGAAAAATTATTAATTTTTAATATGGCACGTTCTAGGACTCTAAATACATTATTATAGTCTATATATCATATGCTTATGTATATTTGAACATTTCTTTTGGAATATATATTGTACACTTCACTAAGTTTTATTTTCAAGTTCATTGATTTACATTTTTTACATATGTATAAGTTCAATATGGGTTAAATTTTATATCTATATTAGTTTAACTATTTTAAGATTGACCATAAGCTTATAATCGTATGGGGTATGTTTATATTTAAAAGTAAACTAAACAAATCCCATTTCTACTTTATCTATGTCTCCCCTATTTTTATTTTAATCGGAAATTTTCAGCCAAAGTCCAAATTCTATTTTTGTCTTCTCCATCAAATTTAAAAGTATAATTATTATACTTTTGTCTTTAAATATGTTACCTATATGCTATAATTATTATTTTTTCTTACTCTTTTTAAGGGAATAAAACATATAAGATTAAAATATGGTTTTTTTTTTATGTCATTATATATTAGTAAGTGTTTATTCCATTTTAGTAATCTTCTATTTAGTTTGTTACCATTCAATAAATTTTATATTTTAATTTTTCAAAGTTAATTTGTTTCAAAAATAAATAAATAGTAAATAATAATTTTGTTGAAAGAAATATAATTAATTTTTCCATTGAAATCAAAAAGTTGAAAGAAAAGTATACATTACAAATTTAAGAGATCAAAATTGAAATCGTCCCAAATTACAAGATTAAAATAATAAATTTGCCTATATATAATATTATGGTTTATACTCTTTGTAATGGTTTTTTTTCCTTTAATTTAAATAGTTTCCATTGCAACTATTTAAAAGAAAATGACATTTCTGTACTAAATAATAAATAAATAGTTGATACTTCAGTTGATAATGACATCAACATTTAAACTGTTACTTATGAATTATGATTTAATTCTTCATGTCATTTTCAGATTTATTTTGTTTTCAGTGTGATTTTTAGATAAAAACAAATTTTCAAATTTCAAATTTCAAAATCCTTACTGATCTAATTGCAATGAAATAATTTTAAGAATCACTGTTTGTGGAATATAAAATAAAAACAAAATAATTTAAATAATTTTTTTTTTTCTAAAAACACGTTAATTTAAAGATGATATGAAGAGCAAAAATGTAATTAGAATTATTGAAAATCAAAAGAGTATTAAAAAACGTGACTATTCAACGATAGATCACATATACGAACAAAATGCAAAAATTGAATTGAATTGAAAACAATGATAATTGAAATATTACTTTATCCCTACTTTGCATTCACACACATTTATTTGACCTTTATATTGTTTTATACTTTATTTAACCATTTTATCTTAAGCTTATATTCAGACATACTTTCTTAGTTTCTCCACACACAAACTTTCTATTTACAAATATTTCTTTCTGATATTTCTAAATATTTTTCTCACTCAACCAATTTAGTAACTATATTTGTGTTACTGATTTCAACCACTGTTAATTTAAGTGCTTTATTAGGTTGAAGAATATTTGTTGGGTAAATTGCAATCATTCGGGGGAAAAAATAGTACTTTGGTAAAATTAAAAACAGTATCTTTTCTAACATTAGAATTATTTTATGATCACATGTTTTTTTAGTTTGAAAAAATTAGTAACATTTTTTTAGTTTGCAAATATTTGAAGGAAAAAACGCCTCGTACACACTATTAAACAAAGAAAACAAATCAACTAGAAATTTAAAGGTTTAAAGTTGATTGAGTTGAATTTTGAAGTTAATATATTAAAGTTAGACTTGTGTTTGAGATGAAAATAAATTTACGAGATAAATGCATAAACTTTAATAGTGAACATTGTTGAGTTTATAAAAGTGAGTTATTCAACACATGAGTGATGGCCTTACCTCTAAGCATTAAAAATTAAATGAGTTACTTTTTTTTATAAATAAAATTTACATTTTTAAACTCCAAATTTAGTTGAATATGAGTATTTAGTCCATGAATTTTAAAAATGTACATTGTTTAGTTTTTTAGTTTTGGAGTTATAATTATGTATCGAATTAGTCCACGAATTTTCAAAATAATCCACCTTTTTAGTTCACGAATTTTTTTCAAACCAAATTAGAAAAAAATAATTTTAGAAATTATATAATTTTTAGAAATTATTATTTCAATTTAAAGAGATAGTTTCACCCTTTTTTTTTACGAGATCATTAAAGATTAGTTAGTTTATGAACTACTTGCATGCAACTTTAATATGACTCATGTGACTTTTAATTAAAGATGTCCATATCATTAATATGTGCTCCAAAATAGTCATAGCTAAATTTAGTTCATGATCTTAAAATTTGTGTGTACTAAGTTTACAAATTTTCAATCGAATCTAATTTTATATAACTTTATGTCCAATAAATTTTCAAACTACTATTATACATTTTAAAAACTTTAAATATCAAATATATATATATATATATTCAACTTCAAAATTAAGAGACTAAACAAATAATTAGAGAAAAAAGGACCAAAATTGTTTACTTTTCACTGGTTCATCCACTAAAAAATAATTAAAAAAGAAGGTAGATGGCTTTAAAAGTACTAAGAAAAAATTATTATTATATAGTAGATTTACTAATATTTTAACAAAGATATTTTGGACACAATTTATAAATGTTAATAATAGTTTTTAAAAAATGATTAAAAAGTAGGAAAATTGAAAACCTTCAACTTAGGGAAAAGGAGTTCATACGAAAATACGAACTTTGTGGTAAAAAGAAAAATTGTTTATTAGTACATATAAAGTGAATTTTTTTAAAAGAGAGAGAAAAGAGAAGAGAAAATTATCATCCATCATAATCAAACCTAATTCAGCTGGGAGACAGGCCAGAGAGATGAGAAACAAAATAAAATAAATAAAAGACCAAATTTCTCTCATTTTTCCAGTACTCCATCACTCTTTCTATTTCTTTTATTCACTTCTCTTCTTCAATAATTTTCCCACACACATTTCCCTCTTTCATGGACCTCTCGCCCTCCCCCCTAATTCCACCTCCCTTCTACTAAACCCCCAGCTCCAAACCAATCATTCCATTCCTCAATCAATTCTTCCATTTCATGTATGACCTTCTATTCCTCTAGTTCTTCACCCTCACCGCGACGGTCATGCGCTCCCCTCAGTCACTCCGCAACGGCGGCGTTGGCGGCGGCGGCGGTGGTGGTACACCATCTCCTCACGCACGTATTCCTACTCCTCACCATCACTTTCACTCCACTGTCTCCGTTCAGAAACTCAAACGCTTCAACTCTCTCATCCTCGTCTTCCGTTTATCTACCTTCTGTTTCTCCCTCGCTTCTGCTGTTTTCATGATTACTAACTCTCGTGGCTCTGGATCCGATTCCCCTCGCTGGTACGATTTCGACGCCTTCAGGTACGTTTTTTTTGCCAATAGAATCACAACTCACAACTAATTTCTCTTCCTCACTTCCTCACTTCCTCACTTCCTCACTTTTCTCACTTCCTCAAATCTCCAAAAATCAGGTATGTTTTCGCGGCGAACGCCATAGTTGCAGTTTACTCATTGTTTGAAATGATCGCTTCCGTGTGGGAAATCTCAAGAGAAGTGACTTTATTCCCTGAGATTTTGCAAGTTTGGTTCGATTTCGGCCATGACCAGGTTGAAACCCTAAGTGTTATTATTTTTATCTCTTCTTTGTGTTCCTGTTTTCCTTGTGGTCTAATTGGAATTAGGGCTTTTTTGTTTCTGATTCCATAGGCGTTCGCGTACCTTCTTCTGTCTGCAGACTCGGCAGGGACGGCTCTTGCCATAACTTTGAAGGGAACCGACACGTGTAAGGTAACGAGTGCATTTTGTGTTCAATCTACCATCTCCATTGCCCTGGGATTTGCCGGTTTCCTGTTTCTCGGGTTATCCTCTTTGCTTTCGGGTTTTCGGGTCGTTTGTTTTGTTATCAACGGCTCTCGTTTTCATTTCTAAACACATCCTACCGCGGAATGTTTTGATTTCGCTACTTATATCTAATGGTCCTTTCATCTTTTTTTTACTTTTCCCTTTCAATTTGGTCCTTAATTTATATATTTTCAAAATTTTTAATTAAATCATAAATTTATATTACAAGTTTATCCCCCGTGAATTTTACGGTTTGTTGTTGATACGATCTTCGAAAAGTCAGTGTGAAATAGCGTTGGGATTCAGTATATTTAATTTTTTTTTAAAATGCATTTTTCTATCATGTGTGATTTTGAATTTTGTCTAATATTACCTAAACTCTTTGGTAATTTTAAAAAGATCGCAGAAGTCAGGAATCTATTAGGAACGAAATTGATGAAATTAACATATCTACAGCCTTCCAAGCTGAAAGTTCTTAAAGTATATGGACTTATGAGATATTTTCCAAGGTTCAATAGCTAATCAGGAGTATACTGTAAAATTTAGGGATTCAACTTCGTTGATAAAAGGATGATAGAAAGAAATTATTTAATTGAAATTTTGAAAAATTAAGGATCCAATTGAAAGTTTACACAAAAAAGATTTTGGACCATTTGATATGTTTGGCCATTGGAATACCTGTTCTTCACTGTTTATTCCGCTGTGTCGGTTCTTTCTTTTCTTTGTAGGCTGTACTATTGTGTTGTTTTCTACAGAGACGACATGTCGTTTCTGGCCTCATTTTTAACATTTGGGTAATTCTTTTGTGCATAGTCAATAAACTTATAGTATTAGTAGCTCCCCTGTGTAGGAATTTTTTTTCCAGGTTTATGATAGAGAATAAAGTTCATTTATTTGTTGAAGGATTTTGTTATTATGGAGACTTGAATTGTTGTAGTTATTACTTGTTATGATGGTTAAAAGTATACAACTCCCTTTAGATTTCCTTTGCTGATCTAGTACTATGAGCAAGGTTCCACAACTTGAAAAGATATCCCATCAATATGAATATGTGTAGTATGTTTTGTTTGACCGCGAACTCTTCGTGTTTTGTTTATGTTTCACTTGAAAAGATATCCCATCAATATGAATATGCGTAGCGGCCCTTTTATGACTTTTTCCATGTTTTATATATATATATATATGAAGGAAAACTAAATTTTTAGCTGTAGGTTGTAGCATACCAACTATATGTCACTCAGCCATCGTGAGAAAGCTGCAGTGAATATTGAATTTTAATCCCAATAATGACATGGTTTTGAACATTTTGATGATCCTTTTAATCTTTTCTTCAAGTTCACACTGACACGTGCTGTGATTTCATTCACCAACTCCATTTCATCAGTTCAATAGTTCATTATTTTTAGTAATACACTGAAACTAGAACTAAAGAATCAATAAATCAAAGGATAAACTTCAATCTAGATACTAAAAACAACAAAATAAAATAGTAAAGTTCAATGTTTATTAGTGTGCTTAGCACAAAAAAGTACAAAATAAATGTCAATAGAATTCTATAAATTACCTCCGTGATTATAAATTTTTTACTCGATCATTTGTCTAAAAAATCACTTGGTAAACTATTCTCGACACTTCTTATTTTTGGATGAAATTTTGAGATATGAAGTAGTGTGACACGTGCCTAAAAATAAATATTAAAGTTTGAGGGTATTTTCTATAAAGAGCATTTTTAAATATAAAAGAAATTTATAGACACTAATGGACTAGTGAGTTAATTTTGAAAATGTATGTAAAAGGTTAAAATCAAACAAGTTTTCAATAATTGATAATTAATATTTATTATTTGAAAATTGCATTTTTTTTTTCTAGAACCAATATACTTATAAGGTATGGCTAAAGTTTACCTATATCATATAAACTCTTGTAAAGTGGCCAATATATTTGTAAAATGTATATCAATGCTACAATCCTTTGTCATTTAAAATAATTCTTTCTAACAAAATGTAATATTAATAATAAATTAATTTTGAGTAAATATAAACAATTTCCAAAATTTTCGTTCTAGGTGATTAATTACATTATATTGACTCTTAATTTTTATTCAAAATTCTAAAGGATTCGATAACCTTTAAAAGAATGAACAGCAATAAGAGCAACTTTTAAAAACGGAAGATTATTTAAATAACATGTTTAAAAGTGAACTTTGATTGTAAGTGTAGTGTCTTCTCTCAAGGGGGTATTGATTGAGAAATGAGTGGAGAAACCAAATTGAGGATCCATGAAAGAATGGAAGAAGAAAAGTAAAACGGTGTGATCGCAGTGGGATTTGAACCCACGACCTTTAGATTCGGAATCTAATGCGATATCCACTCCGCTATGCGACCCATTGATGCAACAGCGATACAAGAATCCATTTAATTACGATTCTATGAAAAACGACAGAGCAAAAAACAAGAAGCAGATGAAGAACTATAAACAAGTTTTCAAGCATCTGTGATCTGGTTTTACGATGCACAAAAGGAAATTACGAAGAAGACGATATGTAGTTGTATTTTGCGTACCTTTGTGTTTTTAAATTGCAATGTCTAGGGCTTTTTCGATGTCGATACGATTCGGACTTGAGTAGATTCCGGAGAGGGAAGAGAATCAATTAACCGGATCCGTTCCGTTTTTCTGCCGGTTGATGACTGAAGAGAGCGGGGGCGATGGAGTTTATTTTGGAATTTCATGTATTCAATGGAAGATCGGTTTGCGATTGCGATTTGATTTGGGCTCCTTATAAACCTATAACCTTGTTTTTCGTCTTCCATTCGACTGACAACACTCTGTCAAAGAGAGAGGAAGATATAAATTTATATGGGAACTCGGTTATATCAATTTAAAGATTTTTCTAAATAACATTAATTAAATAAATATTATCAAAAATAGCGAAAGTTTTGCCAAAAGACCATAGCAAAGTCATGTCCAGGCTTACACAAAGTCTCAGACTCGGTACACGATATTACACCTATGTCTTGGTATACGATTTCATACCTATGTTCGTGTACAGGATACACGACTTTGTACGCTTACATGTTAGTTGTCTTGTTAGTGTGGTAATTATGACTGTCATGTATCCGATATGTATGAAGTTGTATATTGGATATACAACTTAAGTGTGTCTCGTACATGTACCTCCAAAAAAAATAACCTACTTTATTTGTGTGCATCTACATATTTCAAAAAACTCTCTCTTCTTCTACTATCATCTGTCACCCGAAATTGTCATCCCTTCTCCTAGTCCATATTTGATTGTTATCGTCGTTTGATATAAGTTTTCTTTCATATATTGGTTATTTTTTCAGATATTGTTCTTCAGATATGATTATTGGTTTATTTTTGCCATGATGTTAAGTTTTATGAGGGTGAAACTTTGGTTGTAAAGATTGTTTTGGGTTTAAGACTTGTATTGTATTTGCACTTTCCTTTTCACCAAGAAACTAAACAATAATGGAAGCTTAAATAAGAAAAGTAAATAATTGGATGAGTTGTTTATCTATTTTGAGCAAAAGCATTAGAACCTTGAAAAGGAAAATTAAAAAAAAAATCAAAAGAAAAAAACATCAATTGGTGTTGCCTTCGTCTGAAAATTTGAGCTATAATTAAGTCCATTTATATCCATTGATTGAAATACTAATTTGATTTCATTTTGAAATTATCAATTAAAATATATATGATTTAATGGTGTAATAAATAATCAAATTAAATAAAGTAAGAAAGAAAAAAAAATTGTGAACCCAATCCATGACTTGATCTTAACATTTGACCAAACCTACGTGCACGACGTGATTACAGAATACTTGACTTTGTTCCAAATAAAAAACTATCATATTTTTGTTAATAGTTTAAGCTCTAACCCTATTTTTATTCAACAATTATTTTAGAAATTTATTTGAGAAAATGTCTAAAATATTTCATAAATTAAGAGAAATTGCAAATGTACTAATCAAAATCAAAATACTAATATGTACGAGGACATTTTTAAAAAATTACAAAGGTAACAAGTTCTATTCAAAATAAAATAGTACACAAATGATTCTCACCACTAAACTAGAGTCTCACATTAATGGTATCAAAACTAAATTTTATTATAATAAAATATTTAGTCTAAACAGAATTAAATAGATTACAAATTTTAAATTAAATTGAATGTTCAATTATTTTGTGATTTCAATATCCTTGTAAAAAATGACATAGTAGATAAACTATTTAGTTTATGGCAAAATGAACTGTAATGAATTTTTGTACCAAATACACGACTTCATACCTAAGTCGCATACTTAATACGCAACTTCATGCATGCCAGATACCTAACAATCATCACTACCACACTAACAAGACAACTAACATGTCAGACGTGCGTACAAAATTGTGTATCTTGTACATGACATAGGTGAAATCGTGTACCAAGTCTACATCTTTCTTTTGAACTTTAGCAATATACGAGTTTCTTAAACTTTATGCCAATCGATAATTAATACCCTTAAACTTTATACAAAAGGTTACAAGGTTGATCTAAACAAAGTTCAAAACTATCTTTTAGAACTTATATTCAACTTTCAAACCTAGCTTTGGAATATTTTATGATATGGAAAAGTTAAAAATTAAAATCTAAATGAGTATGTAACCATTATAAGTGTGTATGTCATTATTTTTATTTTAAGAATCCAATTACCCACCAAGATTATGAAAATAAAATATTTGATATCACATCAATATCTACAATACTTAATATTTATTTGGGAAAATGTCTAAAATATTTTATATTGGTATAACTAAAGTGGTTCTAATAAATAGATTCAACTTTATTGTGTGCCTTGAAATCAAATAAATAATTTTATCTATCATTCTTTGCAAGAAAAAAAAAGTCGGTCATTCATTTTTAAAATATTGAAATTATTTATATATTAACATTGGAAATATCTTTCTTTTGAGCTTCTACCTTATCTAATTAATTTATCTACATAAAATTCCTAATGATTCTTTTATTGATTATATAAACGTCCATCAATATGTTACATACTTATCTATACCAATATAAATATAGATGTCCACAATTATATAACTATATATATATAGAAAATAATAATAAGGAGATAAAAAGAGTTTTTCCAATAGTTTACCTTTTGATTTAATATATATATGAAAATTTTGTTGGAAAATATATATATATAAAAAATAACTCATCAATGAAAAATAAAAAAATCAAGATAATTAATTTGATTTAGAACACAATTAATATAAAATATAAAATATTATAAATTTATGATAGATGTGTATTAATAGATATGTTTTTAAATATAGGAAAATAAATCAAAAGATTACTCATTAATGTAAAAGTTTTAAAAAAGAATTACAAACTTATAAACGAATCCAATCCCACAAAAATTCTTTCTAAATATTTTATCTTGATCTGACTACAATTTGAAATCTATAAAATAGAAAGCAATTACTTGAAAATAAATTCAAAAAAATATATATCTAATTTAAAAATACACACACACACACACACATATATATAGCACAGATCTTTATTAGGCAGCCAATCGTCGGATGACACATTGACAAATATAACATGTTATGCCGTATAGAAGTTTCCATATCGCGTATAAATACGGCATCATCCTTTAACCATAACCCTTCGTTATTATTCGTCTAAGTCGTAATTATCTCAAAACCTTAATCTCCTCGTGGTAAACCCAGATTTCTATCTATCTCAGGTAAATTCTTTGTTGTTGAAGGGAACTTTTCATAATTCTCACGTTTCTCACTTTCCTCTTGATACAACTCAATTTCATCATTTTTTATTTTTGTTGCTTTTTATTTGATCTTTTTTATATATATAAAAAAAAGCCTTTGATGTGTTGAAATTTCATTCAGAATCATATATTATAATCAACAATTTTCTGGGTCTTGCAATTTGGGTTTTTGCTTTTAAAGGGTAAGATAAGATGATTTTTCATTTTTCTTAAAACCCCTTTATGATTTTTCCTTTGATTGGTACGTGTTGTTTGAGATTGAACAATAGTTGGGTGGATTTTGTTTTTGATCCAATTCAGTTTCAATCTTTTGTTCATCTTATTTTTTGTTTCAGAAATTTGAAGAGAGGTCTCAGCAATGGCTAAGCAGTCTTCAAATGGAGATGTTTATACCTCTACAAAAGCCCCTCCTCCCCCTTCCCCTCTAAGGAGTGCTAAGTTTTTTCAGGTAACTAATTCTTAGCCTTGTATGGCTGTTTGAATGATGAGATATCTATAATCAGGTTGACTTTTTTTATGGATCCTTTGTTGAATGTGATTGATATTTTTGCAAATATAGCCTTTTCCTTCTTTTTAAGAAACTTCATTTGATGATCTTGCCATTGAAATTTCCACTATGAAGTAATTGAATTGAAGTCTCTTTGTTTGTTGATCTTAGCTTGTTATTGTACATTTTGGGTTTAAGTTTGAATGGATTTTTTTTCCGGGGTTTTCATAAAGGTTACCTCTAACAAGTTTGGAGAATACTGCTAAGAGAGTTTTGTGATTATAATAATAAAGTGGGATTCAAGCTCGAGTCTGAGTGACTAGCTCGAGGTTGTGCCTTCTGTCAAATGACATACCTTATCACTCTTTACAATTGATATGAAGGTTTTTTTTTTTTGAAGAAAATTGAAATTTGATTGACATGGAAGTTTCTAGAACATCACCTTATGTTTCTGTTTTGAAGCACATTTTCATATTTGTTGTTACGTTAGAATCATATGCTCTGCCTTCTTTTTTGTCCGTGTCCAAATCAATAAAATCCTTGTATTACGATCATCTTAGTCTACTCTGTTTTGATGATTTAATGTTTTGTGTTTCAATGACAGGCTAATATGAGAATTTTGGTTACGGGAGGAGCAGGATTTATTGGCTCTCATCTAGTGGACAGATTGATGGAAAACGAAAAGAATGAGGTATAGAAACCTCGACGGGAGGAGTTTTAAGCAAAAATTACTGCAACTGTATGGTTTGGAAGTTCATGTTCAAAGTCTGTTTTTCTTCTCTTTAGGTCATCGTTGCGGATAATTATTTTACTGGTTCGAAGGACAACCTCAGAAAATGGATCGGCCATCCTAGATTTGAACTCATACGTCATGGTACTAGCTTGTGTTTTCTTTGTCTACATACTTTGTCATCTTTTATTTGTTTTCCCTTTTCTGCTTGTTACCCATGATTTATGACGACTCTATTCTTCCTCTTCACAATGCTAGATGTCACTGAACCGTTGCTGGTCGAGGTGGATCAGATATACCATTTGGCATGCCCCGCCTCGCCGATCTTCTACAAATACAATCCTGTTAAGGTACTAGAATTTGAAGAACTCTTTGGGAGGTCAAGTTGTTGTATTCTTATTGCAAGCCTGATGTTTTAAGTTTTAACTCATGGTGTTTAGACAACAAAGACGAATGTCATTGGCACATTGAATATGTTGGGACTTGCCAAGAGAGTTGGAGCAAGGTTAGAACAATGACTTTCATGGCTTGGGATTAGTCATCTGTAATCAACTGGTTTAGTATATTTATATATATATATTTATGTTATTAACCATATGATAATGA
This sequence comes from Cucumis hystrix, assembly GCA_025688845.1. Lineage (NCBI taxonomy): Eukaryota > Viridiplantae > Streptophyta > Magnoliopsida > Cucurbitales > Cucurbitaceae > Cucumis > Cucumis hystrix. Next base: position 12,049,052 of record CM046892.1, on the reverse strand, counting down.
AAATTAGGATTTTGCTTACGTCGACTTCGGAGGTATATGGCGATCCCCTCGTTCATCCTCAAGACGAAAGCTACTGGGGAAATGTCAACCCAATCGGTATGTTGAATATTCTCAAAACTGATGTCTGAGGATCGATTTAGATCTCCCTCGCTCCCTTGTAACATGAGTTCTATATACATGAAAGGTGTTCGAAGTTGCTACGATGAAGGAAAGCGTGTGGCGGAAACATTGATGTTTGATTACCACAGGCAGCATGGGATTGGTGAGATTTATGGCCTTTTTTTAGACCAATATTGTGTTTTTACTTCATCCAGTTTGATGTCAACTTAATAACCGAGAGAAAATTTCCTGTAAAAGAGATAAGAATTGCTAGGATTTTCAACACATATGGACCGAGAATGAATATTGATGACGGTCGTGTTGTTAGCAACTTCCTTGCTCAGGCAATCCGGTAAGTTTCCATGGGCTGAAATCTCTACTACTCTGCTTTGCGTGAATTCTCACATACACATGCTCTTCATAATGCAGTAGCGAACCATTGACTGTTCAGGCGCCTGGAACACAAACCCGGAGTTTCTGTTATGTTTCTGACATGGTATGTGATCAACAACTCTGAGCTTTGATTTTTTCACTGGTTTTTTCTCTGTCTCTGTGTTTGGATATGGTGAGTGCTCTCTACTCATGGTTTATTACTTTTTAACTCACCAAGGTTGAAGGACTAATCAGACTCATGGAAGGAGATAATACCGGGCCGATTAACATTGGGAATCCAGGTTTGTATATAACTTAACATAGAACTGTGAGTTCCAGGTAGGCAGGCAACTGTTCAACCGTCGTTAGTAATCCTATCATTATTTTCTTAGGTGAATTTACCATGCTCGAGCTCGCTGAAACTGTCAAGGAGGTATGATATTTATTTCTCTCTCCCTTCTTTCTCTAAAGCTAACAAAAAAAAGTTAAAAATAGAAAGATTGATCTAAATAATCCCATGTGAAAAAAACATAAAGTGCATGTTTGGATGGACTTTCTAAGTGTTTATAACTCATTAATGCAAAAAAAAAAAAATTGTTTATAAACGATTATAAAGTCAATTCAAACTCATCAAAAGTTATATACAAGCTCAAATTGTTGAAGCTTTCGATTCATTGCTTGAGCTAACTCCCAATGTCATTTGGTTTTTGCAGCTCATCAATCCAAATGTCGAGATTGTCATGGTCGAGAACACCCCAGACGATCCAAGACAGAGGAAACCAGACATTACAAAAGCACAGGAGGTTCTTGGATGGGAACCAAAGATCAAGCTGAGAGATGGACTGCCTCTAATGGAGGATGATTTTAGGGCAAGGCTTCAAGTGCCAAGATAGGCTGAGTAAATGGCATTTTCTTAGGAAACAAACACTATTTTTTTCCTTTTTCTTTTTCTTTTTCCTTTGGCCTTTTGCATAAAAAATCTTTGCAGCTGCTTCATGGTTAATGGGAAACATGGTTGAGAGCTAAGTGAAGATGTTTTGATGATGAGTTTTTTAGTCTTTTACTAGGTTGTTAATAAGAATGATTATTTTCAATTTTTATTTTATGAAGTTAATTCTTCCAAGGGAGAAAGAATAAAACATTTTTCATTACGGATTGTGAACAATGCTTGATGAATTGAGTTAAAATGAGGGGTGTTAGTTTTGTGGATTCTCTCTCTTTCCATTCATTTGCTTGGCCAATTTATTTTTCTTTTAAAACTATTTAACTTTGACTGTTCATTTTCTGTTTCGACGTTTTATGGGCTCAATGCCACTACTTTTACCCAAATGGTAACATAAGGCAAAAAAAAAGTGATTGTTCTTTTAAACATATATTTACTATTAGACTTTGATATTTCATAATCTATGCTAGAGTTCACTCCCTAAAATAACACAATTTGAGTGTAGAAATTTAAACTCAGATAGTTGTAATGGTGCAAATAATTTAGTTCAAACATATATTGTGTTTTATATCTATAGTGTTATATCCTACTCATATATTAAATGACATATAGGGGCTTATGTGTTGCACATTACCATGGAATTTGTTTTTTTTTCTAATGATTTCATATATTTTTATGATATAGTGGTTTGTGCATTTGTCTAACCTATTTCTTTCTTTCTTTCTTTTTTTTATGGATTTTAGTCATTCATAGCGAAAACTAGATCCGAAAATTTTACCCTAATTACTCGTAATTTACAACTTTGACCATTTTCATCATTTTCGAGCTTTCAAGTATGAATCTGCATTCATATTTTTATATTTAAACCATATTTAAATGTAAAGTTATATCTCTAAATTGATAATCAACTTCTATTTCACATGTACTTGTCAGATTCTCTCTCCTCAGTCCTCACCCAACTCGAACTATTTGAACTAATCCAACATACTGTTCTCTGTTAATTCCATATGAGATAACAGGGAAACCTAATGAATCTATAGAGCATGGACTCGAACAATTTGAGATTAACTTATTGAACCCTTTTAAACCGAGCTAATATACATTCGTTAACTAACATGACATTCCATTAAAGTCCCGTAGTTGCACTCCCCGCCATAGATATGTTTGTGTCCCATTTGGTATGAGTCTATGGCCATGATTTGTAAGTTAATCATTCACAAGTTGTTTGTAATCTCAGCTATATCAAAATTACTCGTTTTACCTCTGATATTACATATTTTCCTCAAGTCTCATCAATCATCTAATGAACAATTGGTTTGATCAGGTCCAACCTGTTAATTGAATCCCTCTTGGACCAATGAGAGGTTGGGCCCCTTGTTCAAGACCTGAATTCAGTGCTTAAAGGAACAATCTATATACTAACCCTATAATGAGTAGGAATGAATTATGTACTGCACCCGATGTTCTAGCTATCCATTTGATCTTACCCCTTGAAATGGGAGGCATATTGGACTCGTTGATGAGCTACCCTCACCTATGCAGATCTAAGAATGATCCCATGAGAATATAAGTTCATAGTTAATTCAGGATTAATATTAAATTACCTTGATCATCAATAATCAAAATAGTCAATTTTATACAGTCAACGATATTTTAACGTAAAAATGACTATTTCATGGTTATAGTCTTGTGTAAACTATTTACATAGGATGTCCCCGCTTTCATATCTCCACATGAACGATTTAGGATCACATTGTTTCACTGTCTATAAAGCAGACCACATCCATAGTATTTTCAGAATGAGGTGTACAACTTTATTCATATGCTAAAGACCGTTTAGGTTATATATATACTCGAACTTGATCCACGTTTTATGTCTTTAAAATAAAGTTCAAGTTTACTCGAGATAACCTCGAGACTTTAGTTTATTTGATTCAAAATTCAATAGCAATTCATCAATAACAACTTTAATGAATAGAATATTATTTTAAATTATAAATTACAAATTTTATGACATAAATTCCAACAATTTTGATATGTCAAACCAGACATAATTTATAAAATGTTTATCATTATCAATCACACCAAAATGTTTTTAGTTCAAATCTCCCATTTATATATACTTAGAATATATTATCTGTTTTAAAACTTATAAAAAAATCACAAAAACATGTTAATTGAACCTAAGAAGTTGATTCAAACTATTTCATAATCACTTAACAACCCTTCTAATACATGTTCAATTCTTATATTATATTACAAGTTCCTTTGTAATTTATAAATATTACCAAATTTCCTATTTCAAGAAATATGTCCAACAAACAAATTCTCAAGCATCATGAAGACATATAGATACAAACATCTAAATATTTAAATTTATTAAAATAAAATCATTAAAATTGTTTATTGGTTTCCTTAATTGAATAATTAAACATTGAGGTCTAATTAGTAATTAAAGAGTGTGTACGAAACCACCCTTAATTAAAATGAAACATACTAATTAATGAAACAAGAAGAAAAACTCTATACCCTTTAACAAGAAAAGTTAACAACTATAATTAGATCGAATAAAACCATGATTAATAACAAATTGACAGAGCCATTAATAACTATAAATTGACAATATTTATATTTGTTTTAATGTCATACCTTTTTTAATAACAACAACTAAAAAAAATGTTTTCTCAATTTCGTTTAGCAATAACCATATACTCCATCATATTTATAGCAATAACCTTACTTTATATATGTATGAATTATAAGTCACAAAATACAAAAATACCAAATAATAGAGACAATCGTAAATATAACTATCCAATTCAAAACAACTACAAAGGAATACGTAAATATGACAAAATTTTAGATCTAGTTATTGAAATCTATCAATTATAGATTATATCTCACCAGTAGTATTCTATCATTGATATAATCTTCTATATTTGTAATTATTTAAAAAAGTTGTACGCCTAGTTGTTATATCTAAAAACGTTATTCAATTCAATTACCCTAATCAATAAAAATTTAGCTCAACTAGTGTTCAAGTATACTAAAATTTACATGGTTCATAGTTCTAACTTTTGTACTCGTGGGTACAAATTTTGTCCATGCTTATTGTTTTCCCCTCATTCGTAGTTTCAAACACTTACTGGTGAAATAAATATTTTAACCATGGTCAATCTTTCTTATTTTTCAATCATTTTCAATTAAACCAACCTACCTCCCTGTGTATATAAAAAAAAAGATTTTTAAAAATAACAAAGTAAAGATAACAAAATATTAGATTATATCAATGATAGAAACTAACAGTCTTTTATTACTGTCTACCAATGCCACTGAAAGAAGCATAAGAGTGTTTATCAATGTTTATTGTTGATAGTCGATAGAATCTTAGAATTTTACTATGTTGTAAATATTTTGTCAAATTTGCTATTTTTTTTACAATTCTTCTATAAAAATTTATTTTTTTAATTTTAAAATTAGATGTTTGATAATTTGCACCTTATTTAATTTATTTTAGATTATATAAATGATTAATTATGTTAGATTTGGAAGTAAAATTAGAATGAAAATAGATGAAATTGAAAGCTTATTATCGAAATAAATACAACTTAATAAATTAACAATTGTAGAGGAGGAAAAAAAATCCCCTTTGGTTGTTATTATTTGAAAATTGGGGTCTAATATAATGGTTAGTAATTTTGTGGAATTTGAGAAAATAGATAAACGCAAAGCTAAGGCAATGTGTGTCTACATATATATATTTTAAAAAAATGTAATTTAAGAAAGGGCATGCTTGCCAGCTAATAAGCTTCATAAAATTACGCCCATACGGACAGCTAATTCCACTCTCGCGAATTTTAAGATTCTTTTTTTCTTCTAACTCTCAAAATTCTTTCACATTTCGTTTCTAATTAATTAATTAATTAATTATTTATTTATTTATTATTACAAAGGCTTCTAATTTTCGAACTGTTTTTCTTTTTTAGAAAATATTATAATTTTCTTCTTCTTCTCTTTCCATTTTCACTCTCTCTCTCTCTCTCTCTTTCTCACCGGCAGCGAAGCCTCAAGCAGTTTCCTTCTGATTCTGTTTCAAATGTAGAAGAACCAATAACACTTTTATCCATAACCTCTCAACACCTTCAACTCACTCCTTCTTCTTCTTCTTCTTCTTTTTCTTTTTCCCTTTTTCTTGTGTTCTTATGTCTTCTACCTTCAGTCCTTCTCGGAGCCCAGGGAGTTCTCGGCTCCAACAGTTGGGACCTGTATCTGGAGTCTCTCGTTTGAGATCTTCATCGCTTAAGAAGCCTCCTGAACCGCTAAGAAGAGCCGTCACTGATTGTCTTTCTTCTTCTGCAGCTAATTCGCATCATGGTGGTCCTTCTGCTTCTGTTCTTGTTGCCGAAGCTTCCAGGACCCTCCGGGTGAGTAATTCCATGGTTTTTTCTCTTCATTTCTTTTGGATCTTGTAATTCTGCTTGGATTACTTCATTATCTGCGTTTTTCTGATTTGGTTTTTTTTTTTTTTTTTTTTTTTTGGTTAATTGTAACTTTCTGTTCGTTTGACTTGAGTTGTTTGGTTTGAGGGAATTTCGTTGGGTCTGAGCTTAATTTTTTTTGCCTTGTTGAGAGATGGGATTTCTGAACTTTGGTGGGCTTGTGAATATGATTGTTTGTTTCGTTTTCGCTATTGAATTGTGCTGTTATGAATGTGGGCTGGTGTTTTCTTTCGTTTTTTAATGTTGGTTTTTTTGGGATTGGACATTGGGAGTGTCGTCTCTGCTTTTTGTAGCTTATTGGTGACATGAGAATAATTGCAGCGTCAAGTGGAGGTGTAATTATGGCAATTTACTTCTTTTAGGTGAATGTGTTCCCGTCAATCAATTATGTTTAAGGAAATAAATCACAACTAAAACAGGACGTTCAAACACTCATGTCGTATTGCATTATTTAAAAGTTGTGCTCATTTCTGCTGGGGTTCATTTGCATCATGGGTTAATTCTCATATTTAATTATTCTCCAGTTATAATGAATCGGTATTATCTTCATCCTCCTACATTTACTCTTTTATTTGTTTAGTTTATGCATTTTTATATCTGCATAAAATTGTGTTCATTCTAACAATGACATGAAATATAAAAACGGTAGTGAATACTGTGATGGCTTAGTAGTACATAGATTTTGAGTCTGGTTAAGAGGCAAATTCGGTGGATTAGAACCAATACTGCTGCTGCTCAGTTAGGAATGTTTGGGAATTTCAGACCCTGTCAATGTAGGGACAAGTGATTAAATGACATGTTCAAACCTCTCATTTTTTATTCCAATTTCTCATCTTTGCAGCAGGGTTCACCTTCATTAGGCTAACCATGGCTAATCTGTAATTGAATGCAAATGATTTGCATTACTTATCCTGTCTTTACCCATCTTTCTACAAAGATTGCCGCCTCACCTCAGTTGAAATTAGCTGAGAATTCATCCAGTCACAGCCCCACCGACCTTTCTCCTTGTAGTTTGTCTCTGTATTGGAACTGTTTGAAGAAGGTACCATCATTGCCATCCTCTTTTTACAATTTTGATACCTTACTATTTTAGCTAAGCCATAGCCACTCAAAACTCCTGCATTTGGAGCCTCAATCATTCGAAAGGCAGCAGAGGAAGTAGGATATTCCCGCTCCACTTCATTAGTAAATCAGCTAGCCTCAATAGTTGTTAACAGGTCTGTAATAGCATGAACTTTGGATTTTATTAAAGTTCTCTCTAATTTAAACTGAACGAGGATGATTTCTTTGGAGATTTATAGTTTATCACTTTTGAGAAGGTGGAGCTTTTGAAGGTTTTTTTGTTGGGTACAAAACATAGATGGACAGATATTTTAGCTGAAGATGGAACTATGAGTTCACTCAGAAGTCTAGTATATGAATGCTGTTGACCAGTCCTCCTGGGATGGTTGTGCTGTTTGCCTCCATGCATCCAAATGTTGGCAGAGAGTTATTAGAAGTGTTTCAACCAAAGATGGATCTTCAAATATTCAGTTGGAAAAGTAAACACATAAAAGATGAGCTAACTTAGATCCTCACTTCAAAATACCAGAAAAAGGATCAGTGAAAATGTGTCAATACCGGGCTACATAGGAAAGAAAAAATTTGGGCGTCATGACTTTGGTTTGGAGAGCCAATCGTCAAGCATTTGGGCTGGCAATGATGCTGAATATACATACTACTTAACGGTAAGTTATCAGCAAATTGAATGGATGTGGCAATACTTGGATACCACATTTCTAACTTTCAAAAACACCCTACAAGAGACTTTCAAATTTTTGGTTTTGTCCTATCTCAACACAGGGACGTCAGTTGAGGGGTTCCTTCTCCATCATCCCTTTTGTAAAAAGGGTTGTCTTCTGTGGTTTGCAGCAGTGTGCGCAAGTTTATGGGTTGTTTTGGGGAGCTGAAGAACAGTGTATAAAGGAATGTAATAGTCGGAGCCCTGTTTTTGGTGGGCTTGGCTTTTGTATATCCTTGTATCATTTTTTCCATAAAAATTGGTATTACTGGAAGCCAATGAAATTGTCCTGCTGTCAACAACCAATAGAAAGGAAGAAGATCATTAATTGAGGTTGGAGCCTGAACTTCAACAAAGACAACTGTGGGTGCAGCTGCACACTGGCCAAGTTAGTGACGAATATGGTCGTTTGACTTCCTCCTGTTATTATTTCTTTGATGCATCTTATGCAGGAACACAATGAAATCATGCCAACAAGGCAACAACCCATATAGGTGCATCAAATTTAATTTCAAAGTTTTATTGGTGTAATTAGTGCAAAGAATGCTAACATGAGCTTAGCTCAATTGACACCTGTATGTATGGACAAGAGGTCTCGGGTTCAAATCTCCCCACTCCGTTTATTACAATACCTTTTCAAAAAAAAGAAATTGCAAAGAATCCTAATTCTAATAAATTGAAGATACTAATCCTAATAAACCATGGAAACTAATCCTAATTCTAATCAATCAAGGAAACTAATTCTAATGCTAACCTACAAATTTGAAGGGTTTAAATTCCATGCTACATGCCAGGATTTGAGCACAAAATGTTGGGTTGGATCGCTTGGGTCGAGTTCAATGGGTTATGTTGATATAGCCTAAGTAGTTTCAAGGAATAAACCTCCAAGGATCAATCATACGAATAGTTTATTAAGGTGATAAATTGTTTCATACAAGAGGGTTATGCTATTATTGACTGAGTTGCTCCCAGGTTAGCTTCTTGGCTATATTGTGGGGAGTTCGGATTGAGAGAAACGGCAGGATGGTTAGAGAGGTGGAGTTGTGTGGTGAAGTATAGAAGGTCGTGAGTCTCATATTGGTTTGCAATGAGGCAATCATGATTTGTATGGTGGGGTTTGGAGGATGAAGGTTGTAACTATGATCTTCGATTGATTTTGTTGGGTCGAGATCCCTTTTTGTTTTTGGTTTGGGTCCTTGTATATTCTTTCATTTCTCTTGATGAAAGAATATATAGTTAATTTTTTGTTTTTGGCCTTGGGCAGGATTTTTTTTGTTGGTTAGATTTTTTGTTCTCTTGCTTTCTTAAAGGTGTGCCATTCCTGGTGGCTCTTGTCTTGACCCTTTTGGTTGGTTAATTTTTTCTTTTCTCCCATTGAAGGCTGTTTCCTTGAACTTTCCGTATCTTTTCATCTTTAAATGAAAAATTATCTGTGGTAAAAAAAATTGCTTATTATTAATTATTAACAAGCCATCATCTCATTAGAATTTAATTCTAACATCAAAATGATAGGACTATTTGGCCGCACCTGCAACAACAGACCTAGCATATTGTGTAATCTTGGAACACACAATTGCAGAGAGGGAACGAAGGTAACCAAACTTTTTAATGATGCTGATCTAACTAGACTTATGAACTGTCTTTTTTGCTTAAGATGGTGATTCCTAATGTTTGCTTTTATTTTTCATATTCTGCCAAGGAAGATGATTTTGTACTATATATCATAATTTTCACATTCTTTTAAGTTATTGGCAGATGTATACAAGCATCGGGATTTTTTTTTTCAAACCATGTTTTAATAATTACATTTTTTTAAATTACTTTTGTTGATAGAGTATGCTAGTAGCCAACTTTCAACTATTTCTTTGCGATGCCATTGGGTTTGGAGGATAGTGAATATTTTCTTACTTTTTTTTCTTTTAAATACTTTTTTGTATGAGCACATGTTAGAACCCCAACCCAGGTGAGTCCAAGAGTCCATGCAACTCTCTCATTACATCTAGGCGTGGTTGATACCAAGATCTTAAGAAATTGATTTATTTTAATGGCATTCGCTAGGGGGAAAATCTTTTGTATTCTTCTATTAATATTACTTACGAGATACATCATTGACATGGCTAGATAACAAGAGCAATTAATGATCATCTGTATTCTAGTATTATTATTACTTGCTAGATACTTTATTGCCATGACTGGATAACAGCAAGAGCAATTAAATATTTGGAAATTAGAGAACTAAAATGATGTCTGACTTATGCTTGTATTCTGAGAAGGCATTATATCAGTTACCTATATACTTATTTAGAATAACCATGGGTGTTAAATGCTGGCTAACTCACATTGCATATTTGACTAGTCTCTTTCTAATAAAAACAACTAGTCTCTTTCTAATAAAAACAACTATTAAATCACCAATTGACCCAAAAGCTTAAGCTAGTGAGTAAGGGTAAATTTAAAAACATCAGTAACATCCCCCTCACTTGTGGATTTGAAATATGAGAAAGACCCAACAAGTGAAAATGAATATTAATCGTAGAGGAACCAACATTCTAGGGGTTTGAACACAAGACCTTCTTCGACCACCTGTTCTGATAGACTGATATTGTCTTAAATCACCCATTTAACCCAAAAGCTTAAGCTTGTGGTTCAGGGTAAGTGTAATTATATATCACCAACAACAACCTTTCATTGGGAATAAAATGAAAGAATACACGGGCAACCAAAAAAAGCAGCCCACAAAAAAGGGAGCACCTCTCCAAGAAGGGCCTCTAGCCCTGTATAATAATGCCTTTCAAATAATTATGAAAAATCTTTGTAGCTGAAGCTCATTTGACTAGTCTCACCAAACAATTACATGACCCTAGAACCCCTGACATCAAAAACTCGTGAGATATGACATGCTATGTAGGTTTCCATAAGGATTAAGCCATGACCTGAAAAGCTTTGGGTAGGAAGTTCTTTTTGATCATTCACCATTATTCTATTTGCGTGGTTACCTGTTAGTAATTTTTGGATGGAAAACATTATTTTTATTATGCATGCACAATTGTGTTAATTTTTCTTGTCTCCAGCTTTTTCTTTGAGCATAGATGTTCTGCATTTCCAGTGCTATTGCTGCTTTACAACTCATTTGGCTTTTTCTGCATCCAGCCCAGCTGTAGTTGCAAGGTCTGTGGCACTTTTGAAACGCTACCTTCTTAGGTATGTTTATCAAATCATCTTATATTTCAGTAATACCCTAATACTCGTTGAACGGGGTTGAATGCCACCGTGAATCCTTCTTTTTTCCTTTTAATTTTTTTTGGAAGAAACAAGGTTCTGTATTTTATCAACGAATACAAATACAAATACAAACAAGGCTCTTAGTGTATTTCTCTTGTACTTAAAGCATTAGTCTCATTATTATCTCTGTTTAAAAAAAATATAAATCAGGAAAAGTATAATTCCTTCTGCCCAAGTTGGATTACAGAAAAAATGATCTCCCAAGAGCGTAGTCTTACACCCAGGTTGGTGTAGATGTATATTTACACCAATACCTAGCATTAAAAATAACCCAAAAGGTGAAATTAAATAATTGAAGTTCCTATTATTTCTCACACCAAAGGATCTATCCAAAGGATTTGATTATCCACCGAAATTGAAGAAAGAAAATCATGTATATCGTCCTGCATTACCATAGAAAAGAAAAAAGGTCATAAAATTAATTTTCAGAAGAAAAAATGTCCCTGTGATGGAATTTATTCTCCTTCAATATAGGTATTTCGTTATTTTAGCTCAAAATTTACTTCTTATATCACGAATTTTGGTCTACCAAGCCGGGATACGTTGATGGAACTACTCACTGTCCAAGTTTATCATGTGGATTCTTTTTCTTATCAAGAACAGAAGATAAAAAAAGAGGATGACATTGTAATAGGCTGGATCTCGTTCTCATTGTTGTAATAGGCTAGTCTTATTTGGGATATGATGTTTTGGTGCTAAGGGGGTGTCATCCTAGTTGAGATGTCCGGGTGCTCCTTCTAATCCTTGTTCTTCTCTTGCTTATTTAGACTTCTTTATTTCGCTCTTTGTATAATTCTCTTGTACATTGAGTTCTTATTATTAACAAGGAAGTTTGTCTACGTTTAAAAAAAAAAAAAGGTGAGATGAGATATTCTCATGCACCAAGTTACAAAAAAGAACAAATGGTGTGTGTAAATATGAGTTTGGCTTAAATTACAAATTAGTTTAGAAGTAGAAGACAAGTAGAAGCAAAAGGAGTGACTAAATCCCAACATATGCCCCTATATGATTAGTGACCATGAAAAGTTCTTGAAGTTCTTTCATACTATGGGCTCCAATGAAGGGCGAAAACTCCATTAGACCAAAGAATTTTCGCCTGAGCATGAATACAGAGACCTTCAATAATCTGGAGAAGCGAGGGGCTAGGTTCAATACCTCGTCTTGACTGTTTGTTAATAGACTCTTTTGTAACCATGATCTTGTTTTGATTGTTAGATATGCCCCTTGTTTTTTGTCTGGATGTTTATTTTGCTTCTAACTTAAATTATTATTTTCTTCTGGTACAAACCATAACTTCCCCCCACCCCCCACCCCCCCAATTCGGCCCGATCGAGTTTTTTTTTCCCACAAATTAACTATCAAATAACTTTCGTCAAAACTTGTTATCAATTTATTATGATAAAAATATTTTTTTAACTCAACGTATGCATATGAGAATACTTTTTTTAAAGAAAAATTAATTTAAATGACAAAACTACTAAAAATACTTACAATTGTAACTAAATATCAGCAGATAGAGTACTAACTGTGTATGTCATGAATGATAGACAGAGATAGTAGTTTATCACAGTCTATCACAGATAGACTTTGTGAATATTTTGGTTCATTTTGATATATTTAAAAACAATCCTTTTTAAATGTATTTTCAAATGAAAACTTATTCAGAGGTTAGGAATTGCAGCAGTTTTTGAAGTTTAAGGTCAAGATTGTAAAACTTATTTGCACTCAGGTGCAATTTGGTGAAACCAAAAGTTTAGGGAAAAATTGATAGAATTTGACCATTTAAGGAAAGGAAATTAATTTTTTCCCAAAAAATCAGTATAGCTGACTGGAAAGTACTATTTTTGTAGCATCTCAAACGATGCAAGGCTGGGTGAGCTCAACTCTAGATGAAAACAAGTCCTTGCTTCCTACTTGACAATTTGCAGCAGTTTTTTTTCTCTCTGTTCTTTTTTTCTTTGCATTAAACAATTCTACTGCTCCTGGGTGCTCTTCTATTCTCTAGTTCTCCTTAAATGCCTTTCTCGACTACTCATTCATTGGAGGAGCCGTTCCTGCTGTTTTTTGATACGAATTTGTGGTATACTTTATTTTTGCAGATACAAACCCTCTGAAGAAACATTAATGCAGATAGACCGGTTTTGCTTAAACACAATTAGTGAGTGTAGTTTTAGTCCAAATCGAAGATCATCACCATGGTCTCAATCTTTGAGTCAACCTTCTGCTGCACCTACGACCTCTTCTACTTTTTCTCCATTGCCAGTATCAAGTATTGCCTCTGGATCTCTTATAAAATCACTGAAATATGTTCGCTCCTTGGTGGGACAACACATACCAAGGAGATCATTTCAACCAGCTGCTTTTGCTGGTGCACCTTCTATGTCGAGACAGTCGCTACCTGCACTGTCATCTATGCTGAGTAGATCCTTCAATTCACAATTAAATGCTGCAAGTAGTGCAGAATCTTCAGAGCATAAAGACTCTACAGTTTTATCTATATCAAATTTATCTAATATTGAAGAAGTTGATGGTACTGTTGACCTTGAATACATTTCACTTGATGCCTTGAAATGGCGATGGCTTGGGGAACAACGGTTGTCTCTTTTTCAAAGAGAGAGGTAATTGGCTTGTTAAATAAGCTTCATTTTCTTATGCCTTTTATGCATGTAGTATAAGTTAATATGCTTATCTTGTTTCCTCTTCAAAAGAAAAAAAGTTAGGATGGTTATTCTACCTTTGCTAAATTAAATGCTGAATCTGTTCGATGGTGCAGTGATAATTTTGCTAATACCCAAGACTTGAGAACACGTAATCTTCTAGAGGTAGGTGCAGCAGCACTTTTAGTTGGAGATACAGAAGCCAAAATGAAGGATCAACCTTGGAAATCTTTTGGGACAGCTGATATGCCATATGTTGATCAACTATTGCAGCCTTCACCTGTAGCAACTATAACCAATTCTTCCTCTGCCCGTCTCCACTTGAGGGCTATAACTGCATCAAAGCGCACAAAACCAGGCTTGCATCAGATCTGGTATTGGTTTTTTTGTCTTATTTTTATTCTTGTTTGCATGTATTATACTTTTCCTCATGCTTGCTAGTCTGTACTTAAAAGATACACTAGACATTGGCTAAACTGAAGTTTTGGTTTCCCTACTACTACTAGAGGGTGTCCATGTCCCTCTTGCACAAATGTCAAGTCTTAGGCTGCGATACTACAAACTAAAGTACTTTAGATTTCCAAGATCCCACCCCTAAAAGTTGTAAGAAGTATAAAGATGGGCTATCGATCTCCCTGTTCTTGCACAAATGTCAAGTCTTAGGCTGCGTTCATCATTAGGACCTGGAAAAAAACATTTTTATATAGTTCTCCATAATAGATATTAACCTATAAAATAGTTAGAGAAACTTAGATTCTGTTTTTATTTTGTTAATCAGTTTGATAACTTCCCCCACCGTAACTAATTATTTCTCTTTCTCATATGTGTATAAATACCATTGAGCACATCATAAATAAAATGAGAAAGTCAATTATATTTCCCTTGGTCTTCTAATATAACCAGATTATTTAATCAAATTATACTTAAAGAAAGGTTAACTTTTATAAATTTATTTCTTGATATCTTGGTAATGTCATTTAGGGAAGATTCTCCTGGGAGTACATTTCGACCAAAGGCTCGACCACTCTTCCAATATCGTTACTACAGGTACAAAACAGTAGATTCTGACATGGAACCCTGTAAATTCATAAGGTATAGAAAATCATTAAGCCAGTACTTGCTTATTTCAATTTGTAAAGTCACACAGAGAGTAATTTCCATGATTATGATCATTGCTTACATGGAGTTGCTTGTGAATGATGACCTTGTTATAACAAAAACTAGTGGTCTCATTTTTCATGCAATATATGAAACTTACATGTGTTTTGAATTTCTACATTAACGCTTTCGCTTTCTGTTTGATATCTCTTCCAGGTTTCTAATTGATGATTGTATGATGTTCAATGAAAAGTTTTGTTCATTTTAAAAGAAGGATGATTTTGGTTCATTTTGTAATTTGGGCCTTTCCATGATTTTTAACAACCTGGAAAGCTCTTCTACATTAGTCTTTTTGAATATATCTCTTTGTTTCCTATCAAAGTTTTTTTTAAAAAGAAGTATGATTGTATGTTGTTGTTGAAGTGGTATGCTGGGTGTTACCATATCTTAGCGTCTGTTTCATGCAATTATTGTTATTTTTTTTTCAAGGAATGAATTAATATGAGGGTCTGGCATGCAATATTGATTTAAGATACTGGTGAACATGAGTTCTTTAACACGATTTCAACTAGTTATGACATATTCCATCATCTAAGAGGTCATTCGTTCAAATCCCCATTCTCACATATTATTAAACTCTCAAACATTCTTTAATATTTTGTTCAAATCCTCATTCACACATATTATTGACCTTCCAAACATAAGCTCTTTAATCTGAGGCTGTGAGCAACATATGTGCGTATAACATTTTTTCTTTCTTGAAGGTATATTGTGAGGCTCCACCATGTAATCATATTAAAACTTGTAATATTAACCAAAAGTTAAAAGGAAAAAAAATAAAAAAATTGAACTCGAACAAGAAGTTTTTATTAATCCTATTCATAATATCTTGTAGTTGCATTGTACCTCACAAAATTAACTTCATGCCTATCAGTGAACAGCAGCCTTTGAGACTGAATCCTGCCGAGGTGTGCGAGGTTATTGCTGCCGTTTGCTCTGAAATGTCGTCACCCATCGCCAATCCTCTTACAGTAACATCTAGGTTAAATAGTGGCAAGCCATCAATGGATGTGGCCGTAAGCGTTCTCGTAAAGCTCATTATTGACATGTATGTTCTTTTTTTTTCTTTAGATGCTTAAACTAAATTACGTCAAATGTTTGCATATTTTCATATACTACTATATTTTTGTTAAAAGCGGTAAAGAAAATAGACACCGAGTAACGTGGAAACTCAAGTACCGTTAGACAAACTACGATCTGATTTTGTTATTAATTTCTCATATAAACAAAAGATACAAAGAGGAAAATAAATAGACAACAAGCTTATGATAAAAAAGGAAAGGAGATTAGGGTAAATCCTTCCTTGGGCCAAGCCACTAATTCTAGCACTAATTCCGCTCCGCATCCTCATTTTGTTGAGGGGTGTAAGCATACAAGCTCGGGTGAACATTCCTTTTAGAGGACAAGAACTCACTAAGGATATGGTTTTGAAACTTCCGACCATCATCACTCCGAAGAATTGCAATTTTGCATTGAACTACATTTCAATAGTGTTATAGAAGTTCTGAAAAACTGAGGAAACCTCGAATTTATTAGACTAAGGGACTGATAAGACTAAGGGAATGAGGCATACTTGACTGAGTAATGACTCCTAGAGTGGAGGGTGGATTGGGATCGTTCTGGTTTACGATAGGGCCAGATGGTTGAGAGGTTCTAGCAGACTCACTCATACAAGCACGTCCTAAGTTATGTTTATCATTTAAGGAATGTTTTTACCTCCTGGAGGACGACCATGAAATTTCCAACACTGATCCTTAGTGTGCCATTGTTTCTTGCAATGCTCACAGATATGGATTGGTTTTCCATCGTTCTTCTCACTATCATGGGTCGAGGATCTAGCATTGAAGGTAGTGGAGTCAGTAGCAGGAGTACTTAGAACACTCGTAGCATTCGTATGTTCTTCTTCAAGACAGACTTCATAACACACTTCCATTAAGGAGGAAAGGGGTCTCTGACTAAGTATACGGCCACAATGTCAAACTTGGGATTGAGACCAACAAGGAAGTCATAAATCCGATCAGATTCTTCAAGTCTAGCATACTGTATGCCATCATTCAGAGTATCCCATATTGTCTTTCTGCACAGGTCCATCTCTTGTCAGAGTAAGGAGAGTATTAAAGTAGGAGGCTACATCTAGAGTTCCTAGCTTGCAATTATAGACGAGAGACGTTCTAACTCTTTGAATAGAGTTTTTGAGTAGTGTCCCATAGATCCTTTGGCAGAGGCTTGCCAATTTGTGGTTCCATACTATTAATCAACATGGACTGAATATGTGAGTCCTCCCTCTCCAGAGACATTATTGGGCATCAATGGGTGGGGGCCGAAGAGTCTCCCCTGTCAGAAAACTGATTTGGTGACGTCCCTCAAGAAGCATTTTTACTGATTGAGACCAGGAAAAGTAGTTTTGGCCATTCAGCTTCCCCTTGGAAAAACACTTGTAGATGGTGCAAAAGAACTAGTTATATAATTTGAGGACAAAGTAGGGAATGAAGTTACTGAGTCCTTGGAATACATTGGTAAGTCGGTTGGTTTATATTGTGCCGAAGATTCACCAACTTCAAGCCCTGAGTTATTATGGAGTTGATTGATCCCAGTACCACGGATGTGTGGTTGCGGTAAAGAATCAAAGTTTAGCGGCTCATAAAACGATGGCAGTGTCCGTAAACCGAGGGAAGTGGCGGCGCGTGGATGTGTGGTTGACCAAAAGGGTACTGCTGCTGGACTTGGCAAAACAGGTGGGAGTAAGCTGGCTGGAGTTGGACAGCGGCATGTGGGGATATGTGCTTGGCAATGACGACGCGTGGGTTGGTTTTCTCCACTAAGTTGCGCGGTTGACTCCGAGGGTGGGCCCATTGTGATCATTGGCGTCTTCTGAAGCTGGTGGAGCAGCGACGGCGACGTTGATCTCGATGGCTGTCTCGTCTTTCTCTGTTTGGGTTTCATCTATAATCGTGTTTAGGGTTTTATCTGATAACATGTAAAAAGCAGTAAAGAAAATAGACACTGAGTTACGTGGAAACCCGAGTACCAAGAGAAAAACCATGATCTAACTTTTTTTTATCAATTTCTTATATAAACAAAAGATGCAAAGGGGAAAATAAATAGACAACAAACTTATGATAAAAAGGAAAGGAAGTTTGGGTAAATCCTTCCTCGGGCCAAGCCCACTAATTCTAACAATTTTCAATCCATGGTGGCCACCTACATAGGAATTAATTTCCTACGAGTTTCCTTGACACCCAAATGTTGTAGGGTTAGACGGTTGTCCAAAAAATATGCTACTCATTACTCATTCATTTCATTTTGTGTGCTTATATGTTTTTATTACTCATTTAATTCCCTCATGTGCACATATTTGGCACTTGCATCAACAATCTTTTGTGCTCAAAATGTTAAATATAACCGTTATAGAGTTATGCCGTAGTATCAAATAGTCATGTTGTACCAATAGGATAAACTCTCAATATGGTTTGCTTATGCTAGGAGGAAGAGAGGTGAACGATAAGATATGGAACTTTGGCCCCCTGTTTGTTTCATTGGACTTGTGCTTAGGTTTTAACATGGATAAAAATTTTCAAGGAAAAGGACGACTTTTTCCATAGATATTTTACAAGGAGGGAGAGTTAAAAGTGGGCATGGAGAGTTAAAATAAACTTGATTTGATGACTTTGATCTGATATGTTTAACTTGTATAGGTTATTTTGTCAGGAGAGAGTTGAAAAATAGGCATAGATAATTTGATACCTTTGATGTGTTTGCTCTTCTAATTTCATTCCTCTTCCAACAAATGAGTTTTTCAATCTGGATCCTTGCTTGAACGAATGGGTCCATGGTTTAGAGACAACGGGCTTTGTATACCACTAATAAGAGCAACACGTGTACGACAAAACAAAGGAAATGCATTAGAGACCTTTTGCAATTATTCTTTAGGTTTGATTCTGCATAGTTGGGGTCCCTTATTGCCTCCTTTTCTGTGGGCTTGGTTTTTTGTATGTGTATTCTTTCATTTTTTTCTCAATGAAAGTGGTTATTTTCATTGAAAAAAAAGGGAAATTCCTTAGAGAAGTTCGGAAACTAAAATGCTCTATCTCTTATGAGAAAAAAAGCTAAATCTATGCTTAGGGAGGGGTCTCTTTCGGCTTGATCGTGGTTGTGTCTTTTTGGGCCTCACCATGCGTTTGTGGATGTTTGCTATATACAAAAACGTCAATTTCCCTCCATCTTGAAAACTGTTGTCTACCTACTCGGTCTCAATCAATATGGTTATGATCTTGATTGTTTTTGACCAATATGTGGAGCTTTTGGATCAACTTTTTGCTTCTTTTTCTATGGGGTGCTTCGGTTTGATGATCTTTGGATTGTAGTTTTGTGTAGATCGTCCCCATCGTTTTGGTGTTGGGTTGGCTTCTTGCTTCATCAACCCAACTTTCCTCTTCTTTTATTTAATCACCTTTTTGTTGTTCCCCTCCCCCTTGGTTTATTCTGTTTCTTTTCTTTTTATATGGGTTTCTCCTTTGTATCTCACTGGATATTTCATTTATCAATAAAATTGTTTCTTATAAAGCAAATATGTATTCCCAAACACATACATTGATTATCTTATACATTTCTTGTGGGCCTTTGGTCTTGCCAAAAGAAATATCTAGTATCCTGGCACTAGTTGCATATCTAAATGTATGTGTTTTGTTGCATAGTTGGAGCCCCTTCTTGTAAGTAGATATCTCTCCTTTTTTTTTTTTGGGCTTGTGTTTTATATGCCCCCATTTTCTTTCATAAAAGATGTTATTTTGTTAAAAAAAAAAATCTAGCATCTTGGCATTAGTTTTTGTGGGTCATCCCTTCCATGGTAAGAAAAAGACTTTTTGGGTGGTCTTAAATTGAGATTTCTTTAGATATCTTTTGTGTAAGAGGAATGCACAAATTCTTAGGCATACCTTCACAACCTTGACTATCTTTTTGAATTTTGATTTTATTTCATGATTCTATTGGTGTTAAAAGTTAATATCATTTTTAGTGATTATAGTCAATTCTCCTATAATTTCCCATTGACGCGGTTATTAGTACTTTATATTTAGGTATTGGGATCCTTTTAAGCTCCCTTATATTATTCACTAATGGAATTTGTTTATCTTTTAAAAAAAACATATATTTTTATCTCTCGCTCTCTCTCTTTATGTTTTTTAATTTATTATTATTTAAATACTAATGCTTTTTTTATAATTGTTCCTTGTGACTGGAAGGCTATTTTCTGTTAATTTTACTGGTAGGGGTTGTCTCCTCCCCTTCCTCTTTAGACACTTTTTAAATTTTATGTTCTTTATATCTTTAGGTTTATTATTCAAAAAATGTGTGCTGATCTTGAAGGACATCTGAATTTGTTTTGCCTTTCTTTATTCTTGAATTATTTCATTTGTACTCACCTAAATTCTTAGTATAACAACGTGAACTGTTTCTCTTATTTTGAGATGACTTTATCCAAGAAACAATTTGATAGATCGGAATATTACTCTCTCAGGAATGTAATGATAACCTTAATCCATGTTTCCCTGTATTTCTTAAGTCAAGGGTTTGTGAATAATTTTCATTGAGCCAATTGATGTTCCGATGTATTTTCCTTTTGTATACCTTTTTGTTTGTCAAGCATGACTGACATTATTCAATAATTTCTCGTACAGGTATGTTCTGGATTCTGGGATTGCTGCACCTCTCACTTTATCCATGCTTGAGGTGAAATATCAGTTCTGAATCGATTTATCATTAAAAAGTTATCCAAATAGCAAATTGTCCCCCATTTAAGATTTGTTTTAACGTTATTTCTTAATATTTATTTCTCTTAAAGGAAATGCTCAGTTCTCCAAGATCAACCTGCAAAGTTCGTGCATTTGATTTAATCTTGAACCTTGGTGTTCATGCTCACTTATTAGAACCAATCACGCTTGATGAAAATTCTACAATTGAAGAAGAGTATTCTCAAGAATCATATCTTGCGGAAGAAGCCCAATTAAATTCACAGGGGAAGAACAATCTTGATTCTCCTAACAATATCAGTGCAACTTCATCTATTAACAAATTCGAATGTTGGATTCTCAATATCTTGTACGAGATACTGCTTCTTCTTGTTCAGGTATGAGTTTATGTCATGGCTTTGCAAAAAAGATTCCTTCTTCAATTATGACAGCTCAGTCCAAAAGTACTAAGATGATTTTCAACATCAGCTTCTTTGAGAAAATTTGGCAGAAGGTTCTGATTTTTGGGATGTTCAGGAATTCCAAGGATAAAGCTAGGTGCCTTTGTCTAACAATTGGAAGGCCCGCTCGTTTTCTTTTCTTTTTCTTTTTAACCCCATGCCTTTAGGTTGTTCTCCCCTTTTTGGTTGGATATACATATTTGTTCCTATCCAAAAAAAGAAAAAAGCTACGTGCGCTTTGTCAAATGCAATACTATCTGTTCTTTTGGGAAATTTGGCTACAATGAAATCTCAGAAGTTTCAATGAGAAAGTTAGGAGTCTCGGGATTTTATGGGAGAAAATGTTTATTGATTCTTTCTCTCAGAGCCCTTTAACAAACTTAGAAAAAAAGCTCTTCTATTTGGAATTTGTTTTTTAGTTTTTGTTGAAGCTGTAGACTGAATTTTCTCTTTTCTATTGCTCTTGGTATAAACTCTTTTACTTCGAACTTAAGGCTTTTTTATTAATAATAATTTAAGAGGCTTGTCTCCGTTTTAAAAAAAAACTTCGAAAATGTGCTCTAGTCAAGAGAAATAAAGCACCAAACACCGTTGTTAGAACTCTTTGAAGATTCTGCATGCTCTGGTAATTTTTTTTTTGTGTGCTCTTGTTTTCTTTCTTTCTTTACTCCAGAAGTGAAATCCAGCCAAACCACCCTCTCATTGACCGCTCCTAAAAATACTCCCAAGGACAACAATTTAGCAGGTTATGCACCAACCCTCCTTAGATACTGAAAGGACCCCTCACAAAAGCCAACAAATCTCTATTGGAGCAAGTTAGCGTTTTAGGCCCCCGTAGCTTTGGCAATGGCATACAAAGAGCTTTTTGTATTTGTGCAAAGGGTAGTTAGTAGCAAACCACCCACAGTAATCCCCTCACTTCACCATCTGGAGGAATGGAAAGTTGAATGAGAATCTAGCGAAATATTATTGTGCACCGAACAATTGACCGATATGATGATTTTGATCAGAATATGGTAAAATAGTGCCTGGAGAGTAAATATAGAAAGCCTTTTAAACCAAAGCCCTAAGAGAAACATGACCAAAGATCAAACATCATTAGGGTCCCTCTCCACACCCCTAAACACTCGTTTCTCTCTCCATAGATCTCACAACAAAGCGCATACCCTCTCAAAGCAAAGAAAGCACCCTCTCTAAAGGGTGGATGAAGAAGGAACTCCCTCTGACTAGCTAGCAAGACATCAAACTCTTGCATGAAATAGTTCCAAATGGATCTTGCAAACTAGCCCTCCAAGAGAAAGTGATCCAGGTTTTCATTCGATTTCCGATAAAGAAACAAAATGGTTTTGTTAACAAAGAAAACTTTCTCAAAACCTTATCCATTGTATGCACACGACCAAGCAAAACTTGCCAAACAAAGAACCTAACTTTCTTTAGAATCTTAAGCCTCCATAAAACGTCAAAGACCAACCCGACAACAGTAGAGGGATCAACTAAATTCCTAAAAGAAGACTTACAAGAGGAACCCCGTTGGGTTAGGACTCCAAACTCGAACATTTCTTCTCCCCAATCTAAAGTCAAAACCCTCAATCAAAGCAAGAACAGAGGCCACCTCCTTTGATTCCCTGTTGGACAACACTTGATGGAAACCAATGGAGAAAGAGATTGAATTCCCTAACCAAACGAAAACATTGGACATGAAACAATTTTTAAAAGAGGGTAGATGGTATGACCTAGGAATAAAGAATTCCTCTTTTCTAAAGCAGAAGAACACCGTGCCATCCACAACTCGCAAATGCACAGAGCCACCTCCTCAATCCCCACCTTAAAGGGCTCAATGATGCTTCCCTTCACCTTGTTAAAGGAAAATTAGGATTTATGAATTATTAATATTTTCCATTATTATTGTTGGTGATATATAATTAAATTTGCCTTCAACCACTAGCTTAAGCTTTTGGGTGAATTGGTGATTTAATATAGTATCAGAGCCCAGTAAACGGGTATTCGGTCCAAGATAGGTGTACCCAAAGAGACACCATCTTGAGGGGGCATATTGGAGATATTAAGAGTCCCACATTGGAAAAACCAAGGGGACTCATACTCCATATAAGATAGATGGACTACTCCTCACATTGCCAATTGGTTTTGTGATGAAACCCCATACTATCAAATTTAACAATTATTTTCCTTTTTGGTATTTTCCATTTATGAATTTTCCTTTAGTGGTTTCGTTGAGGTCTATATATTTCCTATGTAAAACATTATTATGTACTGAATTATTATGTTTTATTCAATAATATAGAAATTTACACATGACACACCTGACAATAAATGATACCGTTTAACATGTCCACCACCGAAAGGAATAACTTATTGAGCCCTTTGGAGAACCATTAATAAGGATCAAATAATTCACATTCCTAACACAAGCCTACATCCACATTCTCCACTTGTACCTGAAACCTTTTTTCTCCAACACCCTGACTAAGAAATCCCAATTGACATGGTCATAAGTTTTCTCAAAGTTGATTTGAAAGATCACCCTCCTTTTCTTGGCTCTATTGTTTTCAATGGCCACATTTATATCAAAGAAGTTCTATTTTACCTGTTTGGAAACTCTTTCTTTAGTGGGGGGGCTTTTGTGGGCTTGGTTTTTTTTTGTATGCCTTTGTATTCTTTCATTCTTTCTCAATGAAAACAACTGTTTTTATTAAAAAAATGACAAAATTTGTCCTAGTATAAAATTTGTTTAAAGGTTACTTCTTGAATAACCCAACATAAGAGCATGGTACACAACTGAAATGGAAGATGTGTAACTACAATAGCTGATGGCCATTATTTTGTAAATATCTAAAACATCCATTTTGTGATTGCAGATTGAAGAGAAGGAAGAATCTGTCTGGACGTCTGCTTTGAGCTGTCTACTCTACTTTGTTTGTGATAGAGGCAGACTCAGGAGAAGCCAACTAAAGGGCCTTGACATAAGGGTGAGTTGTTTGTTAACTTGCCTCAAAGATAATGTAGGAAAAAAGAAAACATTGGGGGGTGGCTGTGTGTGTATCTGAATTCCTCCTTTACTCTGGAGAACGATTGTGCAGTCTGAATTTCAGCCTTGAGCTTGTTGATTTACACACAAAAAGATACAGAGTTGTGTGAACATGTAAATATTTTATCTTCTATTTTCCCTCAAGTATGACAAAGAACTGCAATATAGCTCATCAATTTTTTTGTTGGGGGGTGGGAGGTGGAAGAATGATATTGATTTTCCTGTTTACAAATATATTTTCATAAGTATAAATATTAGGGTTGAGAGGATTAGACCAAGGAACTCAGCCTCACTGGTGGACAAAATAAACAGCCATATGCTAAAAAATTAATGAAGCTTCAATGCAGTTCCTTCCAAATATATTTATGTGGCCCTTTTTATTTCTTATGAAAAAGCTTAGCAGGTGTATAACCCATGTAGTTCATGTGTAAATTATACCTTTCTTCCTGTGGCAAATACATTGTGCCTATCTGGTCTGTTCGCAGTAAGGAAATGTAAATTGTATAATGCTATTCGTCATTAAATTTTCTTATGTTAATTTTCATTTAGCTGCTTTATTGATAACGAGTGGCAAACACATCAGACCCTCCCCTGCTTTCTTGTGATCTTGAAATCAGTCATAGCCATTGGTTTGTTGTCAATAGAGAAATGTACATTGTAATAATGCTATTCTTCATCATTCTTGTGCTATTTATCTGGAGCCTCTCTCTCTCCCCCATTTTCTTGGCATCTCTATTAATCTCTATTATTCTCACTCACTGTATAACTCTATTGTACTTTGAGTTTATTAATAATAAAGAAGCTAGTCTCCGTTTCAAAAGGAGAACAGGGATATGATGCTTTATTTTCTCTTTCTTTTCTTTCAGGTTATTAAGGCATTCCTGGAAACTAGCAGAAGAAACTCTTGGGCTGAGATAGTCCATTGTAGGCTTATTTGCCTGTTAACAAACATGTTTTATCAAGTCTCAGAGGATCCCACAGAGGGTGCTTCAAGCCCCATATTTCTTGTAGATCAAGTGGATCTGGTTGGAGGAACTAAGTTTATTTTCTTAGAGGTATGCCAATTTGTTTACGGTTCAGCAGTACGATAGACCGACTCCTGGGAAGAAATTTTGATGTACTTCAGCTAATGATAAATGCAAGAAATCTGGTTACTACACCTATTTTGTTCTTGAGAAGTTACCTTAGAGATACCCCAAGTTAATCCTTGATTTGCTAGTTTAAATCTAAAATGGTTACTAGTTTGTGGGAAGTTAAATTGGTTGACTGGCATGTTGACGGTCCAGTTTTTTAGAATTTCCTCTAGATTAGAAGTGGCATTCATTCCTTTTTTCTTTCTTGTATGAGAAGTGATGATAACTGATAAAAAATGTTTTAAAACTGTCTAACTTTTCTAATATTTTGAGTATTTTTTTTCATGCAGTATTCTCTAGCAAACTCAAGAGAAGAGCGGAGAAATCTCTTTCTGGTGCTTTTTGATTATGTTTTGCATCAAATAAATGAATCTTGCATCACTACTGGAGTTATGGAATATGGTGATGATGAGATACAGCCCCTTGCAAACCTGTTCACTCTCGCCAATGCACCTGAGGCTTTTTACATCTCAGTTAAGCTTGGAGTGGAAGGTGTTGGAGAGATTTTGAAAGCGTCTATCTCATCAGCATTGTGTCGATATCCTAATAGTGAGCGACTAAATATGGTATGGGTCATCTAAACTTGTCAGTGTAGGGTGTCAATTTGCTTTGGATAAAAACAGTTCTTCATGGGATGGAGTTATAAATTTATCTGGAATCGTAGTGGTATCTTGGCATGCATATTCTTGGGAATTTCTAGCTACATTATTTTAAATAGTTTTTTTTCAATTAGCATATATATCAAATATTTGTTCAAACCCTTTCTATCCACTTCTTTTTACTTCTTAGTTCTATCTCCATCTGTAATCTCCACCACCCATTTATTGACATCAGCTCCCTCTCCCGCTTCTCTCTCCTTGTTTTTCTGGAAGCAAGAAACTATTAGGTATCCATGTTCCTGCACTCAGAAAATACACGAACACCACCCAACGGGGGTATTGGCCTCCGTGTGCAGTACTATTTTTTTGTATAAGAAACATGTGTATTCATATAACAAAATAGAACAACCTAAGGACAAGGGACAAGAGGGCCCTCCCTAGAAGAAACTAAAAAATGATGGCCTTCCAATTGTTGAATATCATAAGGCTATAATTACAAAAGTGTTTGGTGTAATTCGTACTCCATCAAGAAGCTGTGTGTTGCAACACAGTAAAAAAAGAATCAAAAGAATTATATCTATCTTAAAAAATTCTACTATTCCTTTCTTTCCAAATGCACCACAAAAGGGACCGAGTAGCACATCTCCATAAGATGTTTCCTTTCGGGCTATAACTTCTAATGTTGAGCCCTTCAATCAACCAGCTATCAACCTTACTAGGAAGACAAAGCTCCAAATCAAAAATTCTAAACGAAGTGTTCTAAGCTTTCCTAGTAAAGAGACAGTGCAAAAAATAAGTGGTCCAGGGTTTCCTCTTCTTTGAAGCAAAGGCAACACGTCGAGGGGCTGAGCATAGTGTACTGATTTTTTTTTTTAGCTTCTCATGAGTGTTAAGGTTTCTGTAAGCGAGCGACCATAAGAAAATTTTCACATTTTTCGGAATTTTAGTCTTCCAAATGTGACGAATCAAAGGAACAACAATGGAGCGGGATCCGAATCAAAGGAACAATAATGGAGGGGGTTCTCTTGGTTAAGTTGAGAAAAGTAGACTTCGTAGTAAAGCTACCATTAACGTTAGAAATCCATTTAAGACTATCATCACCATTGAGGGGGCCCAATAATGAAGAATTTCTAGAATTGAGGCCACATTGACAAGCTCGTTATCGAACATATTTCTTCTAAGACCCAAGTTCCACGAATGAGTAACAATACACCAACATTCAGACACATAAGCATCCTTATTCAATGACAAGGAGAACAAGTTAGGAAATTTTTCTGCAAGTGGCTCACACCACACCAATTCTCCTTCCAAAATTTGATTTTGGTTCCTTTTCCCAGCACAAAAGCTGAGAATTTGAAGGTCTCCTTGTGCTTCAAAATACCGGCCCATAATCTGTAAGACTCTCTCCTGATCGAATCTTTAGTAGACCACCCATTCTCCTCTAAGCCGTAAATGGCCACAATTAAGGGAGGAGGCTTCTTCCTTGCTAAACCTCCAAAACCATTTAGTGAGAAGAGCAGTGTTCTTTTGCGTAAACGAGCCAATTCCAAGACCACCATAACAGATCGGGCGAGAAGTACAAGCCCATTTGACGAGGTGGGCAACCAAATTAGTAGACCTTCTTGTCCAAACAAAATTCCTAATCATCTTTTCCAATCTATTGATAACACCAGCCGGAGCTTAAGCAAAGGAGAATAAATAACAAGGAAGACTATTGAGAATTGATTGCACCAGAGTTAACCTACCCCCTTTGGAGAAGGACACATTCCTCTACTTATCGATTTTATATCTGAATCGTTCTTCAAGGGTGTTCCACGTCTCTTTTCTGTTACGACCCCCTCCAATAGAAAAGCCCAAGTAATTAAAGGGAATCCCTGTGCAGTACTATTATATATTAAAAAATGGTGTTTTAGAGTTCAAGTGCTACAAGTTCAAAATAACACTAAAATCAGCAAGAAAGATAAGAGAAAAATAGCAAAGGAACATGCCAAGGCAATCGACTATTTGGGAGAGCCGCCTTTCCTATCCTTGAGCTGTCATTTCCCAAAATGTTTTCCCTTCACACTGAATCCCAAAACCCTACAAAACCCCTCTTACCGTTTTTCTTCTATACTTCCATAACAGGAGGTATTGCGGAAACCTGTTTGCAAATTCCATTGGATGAACAAAGGAGGGAGAGTTGGTTAGTTGGAAGATGGATGAGGATTTGTAGAGTGATTGGGGTTGAGGAAGGGACATTTTAGAAAATTTCCCATCCTTATCTAAACTTATTTTGGTATAAAATTATGAACAATTATGATGGGGACAATGTGGAATGCAAAATCCAAAGCAAATATTTATTAATCTCCTTTAGTAATAATCATTTAGACTTTCAATGATATTCAACAATTGGAAGACCATCATTTCTTAGTTTCTTCTGGGGAGGGCCCACTTGTCCCTTGCCCTTAGGTTGTTCTTTTTTGTTATATGAATACACATGTTTCTTATAAAAAAAAAGTAATAATCATTTTGAAAGAAAGGGATCTCCTATATGCAACATGTACAATTAAGCTAGATTGAACCTGTTCAAGAGTAGCCTGTAATCATGTTAGGCGTCCTATTTTTAAATGTGTTATCTAGCATCAGTAAAAATGGGAAAGTAAGGTACTGTGAATTAGTTATTGGTGCACGTTTGCTTATATATGTCATAGAGGGGATAAAGGGAGGCTATTGGTTATTTTGGAAGGAGTAGCATCTTGGAGAGTTCTCAGCCTGCCCTCTTGAATTGACTCATGGTCTTGTTGGGTGATCTTCACCCCTTGCTCTTTTACAAAAAAACATAATACTGTATGATACCTATAAGAATGCTATCTTATTAGTCAACTGAAAACCCTCTTGTAAATTTCCTGGCTTTAGGGTGGACAAATTATTCTTGTTAGACTTTGAGATCCAATGGATTTTCCTCTTAATTTTATCCAACTTAAACTTGATAGCGACATTTGATTTTTTGCCTTCTTTTGCAGCTCTTGGAGAACATAATGGAGAAATTTAATACAATAATCAAATCATTTACGCATTTGGACAATGAGTTCTCGTATATGATTCAGATAACCAAATCTCTCAAACTTTTTGAAAGCATTCAAGGTTCTATGTTAAGAAATGGTGTTAGCATGAAATCCAAACTATCATGGGCCACTCTGCATTCCCTTCTTCATTCAGAGAGAATTGCTTATCGTCAAAATGGTTATGTTTGGCTGGGGGATCTTCTTTTTGAAGAAATAACTAGTGAACGGGATGAAAATATGTGGACAAATGTGAAAAAATTGCAGCAGAGAATCACATACGCTGGTGTAAATGACTATTCAACTACTTCAGACATACCCCTTTCCATCTGGCTTATGTGTGGACTTTTAAAGTCGAAACACCCCATCATTAGATGGGGCTTTTTATTTGTTGTAGAAAGACTTCTTATGCGATGCAAATTTTTGTTGAATGAAAATGAAATGCGAAATTCTGGCAGCAATGATCTTGGCCAAGCATCCAAAGATACCCGGCTTGAGAAAGCTAATGCAGTGATAGATATAATGTGCAGTGCACTTTTCTTGGTCTTTCAGATCAACGAAACAGATCGCATCAATATTTTAAAGGTACTTCTTTAATGATATGAACAGATCATCAGCATATGCTCTTTGCTCTACATATTAAAGTCATAAAATTGAATAACCGAAAAACTCTAGAGAATGATGCACCTATGAAACGCAGACATCTATGATGCTAGGTAATATATTCATATGAATTATTTCAAGATCTAGCAAACCTTTTACATGTTTTCTAAAAAAGTAAACCTTTTAAATGTAATTTTGGACTAGAGAACTAAATGTAATTTTGGACTAGAGAACTCCTTTTTAAAAAAAGTAAACCTTTTAAATGTAATTTTGGATTAGAGAAGTCCTTTTAAGGAAAACTTGAGTCTATTACATATTTTTTCAGCGCTTCTTGTTTTCTCATGAACGAGCTTATTTCTAATTTTGGTATTGTTTTAGATGTAATATGTTTTTGAAATTTGCAATTGGATTTGTTCTAATAATATCATTTCTGATCCTTCTGGAGCATTAGAAAATTTAAAAGAAGTGATGAGTATATTTCTTCTGTATAATCTGTTGTCTTCTTGATTTTGATATTGCTGACCATTTGACTTTTATATAGCATTTCGTGTATGTGGTGCTCATGGAATCTGAATCTATATTTGTTTATTACACTATTTTATGGGCCACTCCAGTGATGGAATCTTCTTTTGCACCCTTGTTATCTGGTACTTAACTAGTGTTTTTTGTGGACAGATGTGCGACATACTCTTCTCTCAATTATGCTTGAGAGTACCACAAGCTTCTGACTTACCGATTGGAGATGATCTGCCCCACGGCAGAGTTATAGATTACTCAGGTGAAAGTAAAACAACAGGAGTTTTTGAATCTGAAGCTAAACTGGATGGTAATTTCTTTGGTGAGCTAAAGGAGGAGAAAGGCAGATATAGTAAAACTTATAACAATCCTCTTGATCATGAGACAGCCTCCATGGCAGCATTGCTGCTTCAAGGACAAACTATCGTCCCCATGCAGTTGATTTCACATGTTCCTGCTGCCCTTTTCTACTGGCCATTGATTCAACTTGCTGGAGCAGCAACAGACAACATTGCTTTAGGTGTTGCTGTTGGAAGCCAAGCAAGAGGGAACCACCCAGGTGCCGCCTCTGACATTCGATCAGCTCTGCTCTTACTCCTAATTGCCAAGTGCAGTTCTGATTCATCTGCTTTCCAAGAAGTGGATGGGGAGCAATTTTTCAGGTGATTTATCATAGCTTTCTCTCTCCCCCTGAATCTGTCTTCTCTGTGTGGATATGTTTAACAGTGTTTGTGTTGCTTTGTTGGGTTTTTACAGAGAGCTTCTAGATGATACAGATTCAAGGGTGGCCTATTACTCTTCAGCGTTTCTTTTGAAGGCAAGGAAATTCCTTTCCACCACGAAATATCTTTGTATGATATTTCAAATTTCCTTTTCCTTTTGTCAATGAATGAAGATTTCTTTTCATTTTATTTTCAGCGTATGATGACGGAGAAACCTGAGAAGTACCAACACATGCTTCAGAATCTTGTAATTAAAGCTCAGCAGGTGATGTTATCACGTTTGTTGTCAAATGCAGATTCTAGTTTGATTAATGTATATGCAGAGTATCACCAATCTATTTGTATTAGGCATTCGCATTATCTTTATTATTGTTCCTCTGCATAAATAAAATGTTCCTTCTTTCTTTATTCTTTTTTTTACTTTCTCCTTTCGTTGAAAAAGAATGAAGGGAATACAATGATAAGCAAAAGTCCCTAACAAAAAACTAAGGGCAAGAGGGAGCTCAAATTATTTACCAAATGGGTGGGGAAAAAGAAAAGAAAGAAGTTGGGGTCTTAGAGTAGATGATGCACACAAGTGAATGAAATACTTCAAAGTCTCATTCAATACCCCAAAATGTACAACATGCTACCATATTCATAGACTGGCACAAATGAATTGGGATAAAACTGGCTGTGAAGGTGGATTAAATATATTCACCAAAAATACAAGAACTTGAGCAAAATCTTAAAAAAAAATAAAACTATTCAAATAAAGCTTTACAAGAAACAACAGAACAAACAAGAATGATCAAGAAATGCGAAGAATATGATATCCTTACATCACTAGATATGGCCTTTAGTTAGACCTTATGGAAGGCAAAACATCATAATGATCGTTGTATTTTGAAAATTTTAGGCTTCACGTATCTTTAAAGTTAATTTTTGCTCGCACGGCATTACCTGAAGGCTGTGGTGGGCCTTTGTATAAGCAGATTCTTTGATTTGGCTGCAGCTTCACATCTCTTTTCTATGTGCAGTTTTTATTTTTAAGGATAAACAATAATTACATTTATAAGAAAAGGGGGAGGGAAAGGAGAAACCCAACCGTCTCTCACAGAACTTGGGGGATTGTTTATCTTTTGTCTCTTTTTAATATATATGTATATTTTGGGTTAGAAACCGAGCTTTCGCCGAGGAAAATGGAAGAATATATAAGGTCATACAAAAAACAAGTTCACAACTACCTACAAGAGTGAACTCCAATCCAAAAGAATGATACTAAACTGATAATTACAGGTAGTCAGATAGACATACAGCCACAATGAGACACTAAACCTCTTCCGTCCACAGCTCCTCCAAAAACCTCTTCATCCCTTTAAAAACTGTACTGCTCCTCTCAATCCACACTTCCCACGAAATAGCTTGAGTCTGCCACAAGGTCCTGTCCTTATTACGAAACAGGGAGAGCGAGTTCTTCACAATCTCTTCAAACAAAGACCTTTAGAGGTTTTGAGGATCGGTGACAGTGCTCTCTAGTCTTAAGAGTTCCCCGAAGAAATAAAAAGATCAAAACTTAAATTTGTACGTAGCAATTTATTGATAAATTTAACTCAACTCTATACTATTATTTAGTTTATATAAAAATTTAATTGGTTTTAGTAGCCGAAGAAAAAAACCTACATCACATGCATCGTATTCCGACTTGTTGATTTTTATCTTAATTCACGCATGTCAAATACACCTTCAAGTTTCTCACTATATTGCTAGAATTACTTTTAACCAAGATGTTCTCTTCGTTTGATAATTGAGCTGAAATTGCTGACATGCTTCCTTGCTTTCTTTTCTCACCATGCAGAGCAATAACGAGAAGCTGTTGGAAAATCCATACCTTCAGATGCGTGGTATACTTAAGCTGGCAAACGATATGGGTGTTGAGTTGTGATTTACTCTGATTTTCTGGAAGCATTCTATTTGGATACATCACATTTGGCGGTGTACAGAAAAAGTTTTGATATGCTTGGTGTTTCGATCACTTGCTTTAATTTACATCTTTGGAGCATATGAAGAAATGCGCCTGACTAAGTGTACATGACAGAGCTTGTGTCCTCATATAGGAACTTAATTTAAATCATGCTAGGAGAATGACTATCCGTTGAGAAAGGCGATAGTGAAACGACGGGATGATCTTGTTTATTCATAGTTTTATCTTGCCACTGTACAGTTGGTTCTTGAATTCAGCCATCAACTCTGTTTTCTTTGCTAAGCACTCACGAAGGAAGATGTTGAGCTAATTTGATGACTGGCCCTGCAGATTAGCTATTGTAGAGATCCATCCTCGGCTATGCCAAATAACTTTCCTTTTCAACCATACGTCAAGGAGAAAGCACTAAGGCATCCGGGAAATCCTTCTAGATTACTCATTTGTCTCCCCTCATTCTCCCCCAAATCATTGGAAATGGAAGTTTTTTTATATTTTCATCAGGTACTACCTATTATCTCCATGCTTCTCTTTTTTTTTTTTTTTTTCTTTTTCCCAAATGAATAATCTTCTTTGTGTTGCAACATGGAATATCAATATTCTTTGAGCAACTATCACTTGTTTTCAAAATGGAAAAATACGTGAGTGCATCCCAAGTCTAGCGTACAACTATCTGTGTGCATTCCACTAAGTTGTCTTATCATAGCTCATCATGTAGCAAATTTTTCATACATCTTTCTTTTTATATATATAGTTTGTGTTTGATGAAAGTTAGATGCATAAAGATAGGTTCATCTCACCCAAGTATTGCTTTTTTTCAATATTTTACACTAATATGTCTTCTTTTTGGTGGAAAACAGCTGTATGTTGTGTATAATGTTTTTGGACGGACTTGCAAGTGAAACTTGAGAAGATTCATTTCATTTGTACAGAAACCACATTACCTCCAACGAGCCTTCTTCTGTTTTTGTCATTCCTGAAGGCAATCTTTTAACCATGTTTTTTTTTCCTTCTAGAATCTTCTTTGTTTTTACCAAGTTTGTAAAGTCAGCTTAACTGATGGAGAAAATATCATCAAAATGTCTCCCACCATATGGCTCTTTAGTCTCATTTCTCAGAGCATTGCAGGTGTCCGATATTTTTAGGACATTTAATTGCCTGCTTGCCTGGTATGAGTTTTTCTGGAAGCTAGCTTTTGTGATAATTATTATTGTTGCTTCTTTAACATTTAAATTTTTTTCTACTAATTTTCCCCCCACAACCTTAGTTCTTGGTAATCGAAATTTTCATTTTTACTCGTATTATTGTATTGGTATTTTGCTACTAAAAAATGTTAACCTGCAGTCTCCATTTTTTTGTCTATGTAGAGAAGAAGATTAATGCTCATATTTTTTGTTTTATTTAGATATTTATACTGCTGCTAGTAATTTAAGTTTTATTAATGTATATGTATATGTATATGTATATGTACATGTGTGTGTATACTGCTGCATTAGTTTCACTCTTCATTTTCTAAGTCAAGTTTTGAAAAATGAAAATGATGATCGTTTGACAAAAGTAAAACCTCAATTTTGTCTTTGAAATTTGGGTTAGCTTTCCTAAAAATCAAAATACACTTGGGGGCTTTGGATGCTCGTAATATTCCAATGTAATGTAATAAAAAGTTCACGTCTGGATGAGTGTTTAGAGTTTGAATTGTTATTAAAACTCACCCTGTCCGCTTTCAAGGCTATTTTTTTAATGTTTTATGATCATATTTTTGTTTCGGCCTCGAACAATTGCCAAATCTTCATAGTTTACAATGTAATCGAATACCAGATTGAACTTTTTAAAGTTCAAATGTTTTTCAATTAACTATCATTCCAATGTTTGTAAAATAATTACCTTCCAACTTAACTATTTTTTCTTTTTTTACGCTTTATGATTTCATCTTAACATTTCTTTGATTTTTGGTAATTCTCATTGCATTTAACTCTCTAAAAATGTTTTAAATCTTTTTCCTTTTTAATTCTCATAGGGATATAATCTCACTGAACAAGAAAGAAATATGATAAAAAAAACTTACATATTCTAATTCTGTTTATGGAATAGAAAATGTTTTCTTAAAAAAATAAGCTAAACATGTATTGCGTATGTGGGTGTATATGTACATGTGTGTGTATGTTACATGTGTATAATTCTAATGTAACTTTTTTTGTATTCTAATTTGTCTTTGATATTACGATTAGTCATCCTATAAATTCTGCTACTCATGATATCCACAGAAAAAAGAATCTATCCGAAAATTCAACTCTTTCAAAGGTAAAATTGATACATATCGATTTTTGCACATTGACCTAGAACTACTGAAAAACTTGTTGTCTTCTTCATTATTCATTCAAGAACTTCAAAATTTCTTCAAAATCAACCATGATAAATGTCAAATTGTACAATTATCAAACAGAAAACTAACGGAGATAAGTTTTAGAAAGAGCACCTTTTGAATTCCTTTCAAAGATCATGGAATGCCCTTAAAATATTTCATATATGTTATTGAGTCTTCGCCTCTAGAATAGAGGTCTTTTGCTTCAAAGGTTTTGACGTTACTTGACTTTAAATTCATCTATCATTGCTAACAGTTAATTAAAACAAAAGCATATTCTAAAAAATGAAAGGCAAAATAAAGAGATATAGATTCCCCCTACATAGATTAACCATGACATCTAACTAATTAGGTGAATGAATAAACAAAATATTACACCAAACCTTTTCTTAGCAAAAACATAATTCAACTAACACAAAATATTATCACAAAATTCATTATTGGTTTTTTTTTTTCAGGAAGAGACAAAAATACAAATGGGAAAGATTGGTATGAACTTATGGGTAAGTATAATATTTTATGAGACAAAAATTATGGGTAAATTCATTTTTTTATATATTTGAAGATGAAAGCACTAATATATATCTATTGTTGGGTAAAAAGGGAAGAAAAAAAGTGGTGATAGTTTGTTCTTGGCAGTTAAATTAATGAAAATAAAAATGAAGAAATAAAATAGAAAAAAGAACCAATAAGGTAAGAGTAATCGTGTGTAGCCGAGTGTAGGATAAAAATGGGTGAGCTCATTTCGTTAAATGAAAAAGCGCTTTTGGTATAACACGCGTCTCGGTGCAGTCGATCGGTCCCAATCGGCCAATCTCCGCGCGAAATCATACAATCTGTTTTTCATTTCTCTCTGCGTTCGATGTCGCCGACGACTTCCTAAGCTTCGTTAAGGTAATTTCTCTCTTTTCATCTCTCTGTGTTTGATCTTTTGACGGTCATATTGTTTGATTTCATAGAGTCATTGTTTGTTTCTGTCTGTTCCTTGAAGGGAAATCAAATTTCGTTCTAATATACTGGAAACCGATGGCTGCACCACCGGCAAGGGCTCGTGCTGATTACGATTACCTCATTAAGCTTTTGCTTATTGGCGATAGCGGTACTTTCTCAAATTCTTCTTCTTCTTTTTTTTTTTTTTTTTTTTTTTGGTTGTTGTTTGAGTTTTGAATTTTTGTGTTTGATTTGCTTGTTGGAAATGGGAATGGAAAAAGATCTGATTAGTGGGTTGTATGTAGTGTGCTAGGGGATTTGGGATTTGTTTTCATCAATGTGATTTTGAGATTCCTTGTTTTGGTGGGGGTAAATTTGTTGCATGTTCTCCGGTTGTGTTTGGATTGGTCCTTTTGATTTGAAAATGATCGATTTGTGTTGATCTCTCCATTTATTTGGGACTATATTTTGTGTTTAAGTTTGACATTCTCGGCATGTTATGTTTTACATTTAATCTTCTGGTGGAATGCGCCTTGGGTTTTTGTGTAACAACGTTGTATGACTGGTTAAAAAGGCTGTAATCTTTTGACGCCAACAAGGGAAAAAAACAACATTTTTTTTTCTGATCGCTAATGTTGAGTTTTATGCTTAATTGACTGGTGTCGTGGCTCCCCAAATGCTTAGTATGATAAAGTTGTAGGTGTAACGTTTGATCTTTCTGCTTCTGGCATTAAGTTCTTTCATGAAAAAATAGCAAGTTTAATTATGGAAATCTCATGCAAATCTTGTGATAGATTTGTGTGCCTATCCTTGTTGCATAGTAATAATTTTCACGTAAGCTTTTTCCGTTTTGTTTGTTTTGCAGGTGTGGGAAAGAGTTGTCTGCTTCTACGTTTTTCTGATGGTTCTTTCACAACCAGTTTTATCACCACAATTGGGTGTGTAGCCTGTGTACCCTTGACGTTTGCATGTTGAAACAAGTATTGGATCAATTCAAAAATATTCAAAAGGTTTAGTAATGGTCATAGACTCGTGGTTAGGACTATTAACTGAAATTAGGTACAAGGGTGGTTTGGAACAGTCAATATTAGATAGCTGGTTTGACATTTTTCTAGTATGATATTAGTAAATCTGCACAATAAATTTATATGTTTTCGAAGTATGAGTGGTATGGAAGCATCTCTTTAATATCAGATAATGTGCATCTTATGGCAGTATTGATTTTAAGATAAGAACCATTGAACTTGATGGGAAGAGAATCAAATTGCAAATCTGGGATACTGCTGGTCAAGAGCGTTTCCGGACTATCACAACAGGTACAAATCTGATATTTCTTGCTGTTTCTTCTATATATTATTTTGGGAAAGATGCTCCTCTCTGAATGAGGAGCTTCTGACTGTATGATCGAACTTTTGTATTATTTGAATGTAGAGAGGAAATTAGGGATAATATTGGCCTTCTTAAATGTACTCGGGGTGTCCTTCCAAAATCTTTTGTAACCATTCAATCTCTTCTATTTTAGCCTGTTGGAAACTGGTTTGGAATAATGTTTGAAAGGGGAAGTGTTAGGAACCAAGGTAGTATGTGATGCCTTTGTCCTACGTTGGTTAGAATGGGGTGACCAATGTGGCACTTAAGTGGCTTGACCTGCCACCCCAATAGCTGGCTTTTGGGGTGTGGTTCTCCAAGGTGATTAAGTACCTAACAGAAAGCTATAAATTTTTAAAAGTAGTTTGATTCACCTAGATACCATAGCTTATTTCAATGTTTATTTTGACATTAAAACATTTCCACTTTTTCAATTTACTAATGAACGGGATTTCTCTCCTTGTACTTTTATTTATTTATTTAACATAGTGGTTTCTCGTTTCTTAAGTGTCCTGATAAGTATGAAGGAAGTAGGTAACAGGAGAGATATGGATTTTTTTTAATAAAGCGCTAATTTCGTCATGTGGTATGGAGAGAGAAGTGGTAGTGAAGTAACTCCCTTCTCCAGCTCCCTAAGACTTATTTTTATTTCAATGATAGTGAATTAAAAACTTTATTTTGTCTGTAAATTTGATGATTATACTTTGAATGTTTGCTGTAATTGTGTTTCACCCTGTAGCTTACTATCGAGGAGCCATGGGAATTTTGCTGGTCTATGATGTCACTGACGAGTCATCTTTCAACAGTGAGTTATTTTTATTGTCTATTTATAAAGAATTGATTTGAAATTGCTACAGTATATAAAATATTAAATCTTTGACCTTGATGGGCTCGTAATTCATTCAGTCTACCATTTCATTCAAGATTTTTCCAACTTGGTTAAATTAGTTTTATACCCATCAATTTTGGACAAGGTGGGTATGTTTTACTCTTTGGAGCGTTTGTTAGGGCATTGGGGGTTGTTAAAAACAAAGCAGTTAGTGCCTTGGGGGTATTATTGGATTTGGTTTTTGTCCTTGATGTCAGATTAATCTATGTTTTTTAAGAAAAATGACTTGTCACCAAATGGATCAAAATTGACCTGAACCAACCACAACTGATCATCTATCAAAACCAAATCAATTCACTTATTTTAAAATCATATTTATGTATCAAAGTGAACTGATTAAGGCATATTGTTCAACTCCAAACCAACTAAGAGTCTTTGGCTTAGCTGCTCCGGGATTTGGGATGGCAAGAAGACATCTTTTAAACAACAATTTGCAAAATTTGGCAACAAATAAGTTCACTTTTTGAAAAATCTGATTGCTTTATACATTTTAAAAGAAATACCTTAAAGTTCCAAATAGTAAAGTGATTAACTAGGGATCCCTTTTGAAATTTTTTCTAATAATTTGATATGAAATCACCTTAAGACGTAGTGACCTAACAAACCTGGGATTGAATTCACTCTTAGGAAAATGTAACCAAAGAAATAAGTATTCTAATTCACTCTTACAAAATGGGGAATTGAAAATAGTAAAGTGGACAAAATATTTGCACTTCATAGCAAAATCAAGTATAGTTAATTTGTCTTTTAGTGGTTTGCTATGAAGTGTAAATAGTTTGTTTTTTATTATTTTTGGAAAAAAAAAACCTAATCAAAACCACTTTTATTAGAAGGGTTTTAAAGAAAAATATATTTTTTATAAAAAAAGGAAAAAAAGTATATATTTTTTCTTTTTGTGAATTTCATTCCTCAATGAAATTGTAAACTAAAAAGTATATCAAGCTCACGCTAAACCAACTTATTTTGGTTGGATATCTTGGGGGTGTCTCTGGATTTTTTGGGTTCAATCACACCCTTAACTGGTCTATAGCCAGTTCTACAATTTTCTTATAGCAATCTTTTATGAAATTTACTCTCTTTTTATTCAGACATTAGGAATTGGATCCGCAATATTGAACAGCATGCATCTGATAATGTGAACAAGATACTGGTAGGAAACAAGGCTGATATGGATGAAAGTAAAAGGGTAAGCATTTTGTATAGCTCGATTGCACTCCACTCTTGTCTTTCCCGTAGTTTGGCATCAGAATATTACAGGTTCAAGATTTTAGAATGCAACGCTCTAAAGTTCGTACTTAGCCTTCAATGCAACAAAGTAGAAATTAGTTTTAATATTTGACAGTTGATGTTATCCTTTATTTACCTTGTATCTTTCTTTTTTAATTTTGTCACAGGCTGTGCCTACTTCTAAAGGTCAAGCTCTTGCTGATGAATATGGAATCAAATTCTTTGAAACTGTAAGTAAGAAATGCTTCAAGATCAAATCAATGTTTTTAAAAGCCCGCAGTAAATGCAAAATAAAAATCTTCATAGTTCCAATTTAACTATGATCTCTCTCTTCTATGTAGTACTTTTACATATAGTTCTCCTCACAAAGAAAAAATCTGCACTTCATTTTGCGCCTTACGTTGCATCCGAAAAATCTATTGTGGATCAAATAAAGTTAAAATGTTTGTTTGTACTTAGTTCTTGGATTTAACATATTCTGCAGAGTGCAAAGACAAACCTGAATGTCGAGGAGGTTTTCTTTTCAATTGCCAGGGACATTAAGCAAAGGCTCGCAGACACTGATTCGAAGGCAGAGGTATTTACTTTGTTGTTTTCAGTTCTAGATTTCTTTGATGAATGTTCTTTAGCCCTGTATGAAGAAATTGTTGTCACCAATTAAAAGTTTAAAACCATAATGTGGATGAGATCTGTTGTTAATACAGCCTCAAACAATCAAAATAAACAAGCCAGACGCAGCAGCCGGGGATGGTCAGGCCGCCCAAAAGTCAGCTTGCTGTGGCTCGTAAAATGGTAGAAGAAAATCAAACCAATTGAAAGAGCGAAAAATGATAAACGCTCTTCATATCCAGTGGTGTCTTCTGGGAATGAAATCAAAGCCTGGTGAGATTTACGGTGGGCTTGTTCGTCTATCCCAGTCGTCGCTTCTGTGAATCATCACCATCAGTTTGTGTGTTGAATGTTTTCTTTTTGTTCCTCTATTTTGGCAAAAGACAGTCTGATTTTCCCTTTTCTTCTTATTTTTATATATTGGAGGTTGGGATTTAGGACTCTTCAATTATTTTACATGTGTTTGGTGTAGATAGATAATGAGGATTATTAAAGTATGTTCTTCCTTTGAGGAGCAAGAATGTTGGTTTCTGACTCTCTGCATCGGTTGGCTTTGTAATTGGGATTATAAGACCTTCTTAACGCCCAACTCTAATTTGAATTATTGAATGTTAACTTTTGCTACCATGGTCAAGCTATGCAATTACTTTTATTGGCTTGTTGGATTATTCTGCTTCGAATTGAGTCCTCTGCTTCTTCAGGAGCGAGAGTATACTTCATTTGTTGTTGCCTAAGTTCATTTTGGTGTAAATTCTTATAAATCATATACATAAGCATTAGTTACCAAATTTACAAAAGTCTTAACACTGATTCTATGAATCAAAATTTGGAGTAGCTTTTGCAATTTGCATTAAACTTGATGAGCATTACAGTTTAGGAACTACAATATGTATTTGAAATATCAAGAGAGAATTATTGTGGAAGTTAACATCAAAATGAAATTATACTTCAATTTTCATTCATTGAATGGAGTTTTCCTTTTGTTTATCTTTAAATTTTATGGACACTTACAATTGCAAGAATTAAATGGTTAAAAAAGAAAGTGAAAAAAAAGTTTACCAAGAACTAAATCACCAGGACTGAATTTATTATAATTTAACCGTCATTTTCTTCAAAATCTCTAAAAAGAAAAGAAAATCATCTTCAAAGCAGAAACCGAAGGGTTTGAAACCACATATTATGACAAGGTATGAAACCTTATTTTGGTCCGAACAACGAGAATACAAATGCACCAACCATTATCATGGAGTCTTTCTTCATTCAGACATAACTGAATTTGCATAAGTTCGAAGAAGATCGAAGTCATCCTCATAATCAAGTTGAGTTCAACAACAAATGGCTATCCAAGCTATTCATAAAATTGCTCAGAAGCACTTACATTATTGAATCATGAATAAGATAGCAACGGTTGAAGACGCAGTTTTATAGGTTTTCCGAACAAATTAAATAGTAAGATCAGTAAATGATAATAGATAAGCAGTTCTGCATTATGGAAATCTCTATGATCTGGAAATAATTGATACACAGGAGAGGAATGACTTGGAAACATACACTGACATGACTTATTTGGCTCATATTCCATCTCCTGATTAGACATCTTATAATTGCAAAGTGAACTTCATCTCCTTGGCCCCTTTTTGGATTTTCTGTAAAGAGACAACTCCATAAGAGAATTCTGACCCGACAGAACGCATTGTGTTTTATTTCATGGCAATGATGTTGGTTTTGATCGTCACGGCTGCTGCAGCAGTTCAATAAATTCAATGTTATTGACAAAATAACGCAAACCAACGGCGAAGCAAATGACTTCAAGAGATTAATGTAAGAGTAGGAATGCTGACATAACAAGTTTACACAAAATCGGTTACACAGTGCGTAATTTAGCATTATGTACAAAGGGCTAAAGCTTCTAATCTGCAATTTTATCTTATTTCCAGTAAAAAAGACAGTAAATTTTATCAACCACGACATTGAATACCAACCTTCAGGGTGTGTTCCCCTTTTCTAGTTGCTTCTATTCAGCTTGTCAAGTAAAAATCTTACTCCCTCTCGCAACGTTGCTCTCCTGCCCTCTTGGTAGTTCCATAGCTCTGATGTGATGTACCGTCCACTGGGATTGTATTCATTTATCTCCATTAAAGCTGATATCACAGCCTTGCATACTTCCTCGCCATAATCCTTTTTCAGACCTTTCAGTTTCTCATCTTCATCATCCAAAATTTCAATTTCCTAAAACAGCATAATGACCAATAGTTAAACATAAGCATCAAAAGGCCTCTTCAGGTAAGGAAAATGTACGTAGCTTGGCAAAAAAAGCATGAAAAAAAGCCAACATAATCGCTGATTTTCTTCCACGCAAGCATTGAATCGTTCCAGTGAGCCAAAAATCAAGAATGTCTATTATTTTTTAAAAGGAAACGAGTTTCAGTATTATTAATAATGAGTATTATTAATAATGAAAATATAGAGACAAAGCTCAAAGTACATGAGGGACATACAAAGAGCAAAGGGGGAGGGGGAGGATCAGCAGGCGTACCCAGGCATCTCAACTAGGTTGACACCCCTTTAGCGCCCTCATCACATCCATAAGCGAAAATAAAAACCCACATAGTAGGTTAAATAAAAGCAATACAACAGAATAATAACAAAGTAAAGCCACAATACAAGGCCAAAAGATAATAAAGCAAGGCAGCAAGCCGAAAACAAAGCAAAAATAATAGTCATCCTTGATTGAACAAAATCAAGAATGTCTATGAACACATAAATGTACTAAATATGAAGCTAACATCAGATATTATCGGTGTTGTGTGTAACATATATTACGATGATAAACATTCTATCAGCAGCTCCGTGCGCCACTAAGACAGATGACTGGAATAACATTGACTATGGACAGTATTCCATACTAGTCTGGTTTCAACCAATCAGCAATATTTAAGACAATTTTGGACCCTATGGACGTTATACAATACTAGTTTGATATCAACCATATCAGCAATACTTAAGTACAATTTTGGAGCCTACATAAAAAAATAATATACCGACTAGTCATGTGGCTTAATATATGGTGGGAGGAGGCAATGCAATTGTACTATAAACTTTTCCCCGAAAGATGCAGAGATAATAATGTGCCAAGATTACAGTGTCGAGTACTATTTGTTTATTTTTAATAAAGAAAGTCCAAGCTATCGTTGAGAAAATGAGAGAATGTACAAGGGCACACAAAAAATAAGTCCAACCCCAACACAAGCTACAAAAACGGACCCAAATTCTGAGTTCAGAAATTGGACCAAGCTGATACTTACAAATTTTTTTGAAGCTATTTTGATCATTTTGGGTATAAATTGAAGATGGATTTTTAAGCACTGAAGAACACAGAAAAATAAATTACTTGCACGGGTTTTCTAATTTTCATTTTATTCATAACTGATTCCCATGAAGATGGGATTTTTAGAAAAACATATATGAAATAACTTAGGCCCACTTTGGTAACCATTTCGATTTTTGTTTTTGGTTTTTGAAAAGTGAAGTCTATTTTCTCTCCAAGTCTTACAATGATTTGCATCGTTCTTAAATATAATGGTTTAATTCATAGCAGTAGAGTGTCCAGGCCTAATTTTCAAAAACAAAAACAAATGGTTATGAAACAGAATCTTATGTTACATTTCTGACAAATTAATTTTTAAAAGAAATTCCATTTGTTTAAAAAGTAACATTTAGAGAACCAGAAACCAGCAATGATTTAGTGGGAGGACAACAGGGAACAGAAAATAGTTTCTGCGTGTAATTACATTATTATTTCTACAGCAACAAGAGACATACATATTGAGTTCTTCTATTTTTCTTTTTCTTTTTCTTTTTTTTTTTTTTTTGGGGGGGGGGGGGGGGGGGGGGGCACTGGGAGGTTGTGGATTATCTAATTAATGAAAATGCAATATTGGCAATAAATAGCCCTAATTTGTAAGAAAGATAAATCCAAGATGCATTTGCCTAGGAATGGCATATCTAACAGTAAACTCACTTGATTCTAAATAGATATGTGACGTCAGGTCCCACAACATACATTTCTCAGTTGCAATGAACAAAATTGAAGAAAGGAACTATCAAAAGAATCACCTTTTCTTTTCCATCAGGAGCATCTTTTCCTTCTACCTTAATTACTTTGAAAGGATGCCAGTCTGGGTCCTTGAGATATTCTGCCCACAATGAGCACAGCTCCGAAGCTCTCTCATCTGCTTCATCCTCGTTATATATTTTCTTCATTGCTTCATGGAATGGTTTTGTGTCTAATTCGCCCATTCTCTTAATACGCAAGTGTGAGCGGCCAGGCAAATCTTTAAAAGCCTAAGAAACGAGAGAATTGAACAGTATTAGGAGTTCAAAATTTTTAACTAGAAAAAAATTGTATTTTACGAACAGAAGAAAAGATATCCGTTCAGCTACATGAATATAATTATATAAAACTCGTGCTAATTTTAGTTGGCAAAATATGTCAACTCCAGTAGATGCATTGACACAAAAAATGAATCAAGTTGCGTGCAACCTCCCTCGTAACCAATACTTTAAATTCATATTTGAAATATATCAGACCTTTATGGGACGACAAACACAGCCACCAGACATATATGGAAATTTCAAGTTTTCCCACTAGTAACGCAACGCTTTCTATTCTGTATGCATGACTTAGAAAGTACTTTGCAGTAAGAAAATATTCTTACATTAATTATCTCTTTACGAGCTTCTTGGAGTTCGTCATTACTCTTGCGCTGCTTTACTATCAGTGCTTGGTTAAGGTCATCAAGCTCTTCAAGGTCTCTTTCCTTTTCACTCAAATCTTTAAGTATTGACTCTGCCTTCTGGACATCCTCAGCATCTTCCATGTGCTTCAT
Organism: Cucumis hystrix; assembly: GCA_025688845.1. Lineage (NCBI taxonomy): Eukaryota > Viridiplantae > Streptophyta > Magnoliopsida > Cucurbitales > Cucurbitaceae > Cucumis > Cucumis hystrix. Next base: position 12,004,181 of record CM046892.1, on the reverse strand, counting down.
AACATTCAACGTCCCACGTAGACGCTCAATTTCCAACTCTAGTGCTTGCTTGGCATCCAGTTGTTTTTCCAGTCTGATTATTCTATCATGTAGGTCCTCCTTTTGTTTCTGAATCATTAGAAATCATAAATAAGTATTCCACATTCTCTAATTTTGATAATTATATATTCTAATGATTAATAATGCACACACACACACCACAAACCTTTTGATCATCTGCCAGCTTCATAAAATCTTCGTCAGCCTTCTGCTGCTCTAGTTCAGCCAATTGAAGAGAACTATTTCTCACTTCATACTGAAAAGAAAAATGAATACAAGCAAATGGTAAGAAACCTCTCCATACCCGATGTGTGGAGGCATATTTCACATAAAACCTACAAAGGCTGTTGGAAGATGAGACTCATTTTTCCCTTCGTCACTGCAAATCATGAGCATAAGAATAGTTGTGACAGAATCAATCATTAAAGAAAGTACCCTTTCTTTTTGTAATTGCTTCACACTATTTAATGCATATGTTATTTTCTGCAAAACGAAAGAAAGAAAGAAGTTTGTACCTTTTCAATTTCTTCAGCCAGATACTTGCTCTCGTTTTCATTTTGTGCTTCACGCTTCTCCAGTTCTCGTCCTCTTAACTCAAATTCTTTTTTCTGAGATTCCAGTTCCAACTTTAGTTTTTCGTGATCACTGAAGATCTTCTTAAGGTGATCCCTGGCACCCAGTTGGATCTTTTTTATCTCTGCACATGTGAGAAACATTACATAAATTCAACGGTACAACTTGGAATATCCATGAAAGAAAAAGTAATATGTAATAACATGGAAAAAAATGTCTGGTTTTGAAAGGCAGGAAAGCATTTTAAAGCTCTATATAAAAACCTTCGTTATAAGCTTGAAGTAATTTCTCTCTCTCCCCCATTAAATTGTTAAGGGTGGTGGAGGTTTCAGTACATCTTTTCTCCATCTCTATCAAGTGTTTGTTCTTGAGCTCAATGATACTTGTAAGATTGGACACAAGTCTATCTTGTTTCCGTGCTTCCTCCTGAATAATTTCAGATATGGTCTTGAGGTCTCCAATTTTACGTAAATGTTCCCCAATTATATTATTTGAGTTGTAATCATCAGCTCGAGCAACCCAAGCATAAACTCCTAGTTTCTCAGTAGTACCATTAGCCAGCCAATCCTTTTTCCCATGACGATCTGCCTCATAAGCCCTCTCAAAAGAAATAGCATTATGCAAACCAGGCCAATCTTTATTAAATTCCACAATAGCACAACCTGAGTGGCCGCGGTAATTCCACAAAGGAGTAACCCTTGTGGGATTAAATCCTCTTTCTTTCAACTCATCCCTAAACTTTGATCCACTTCCTCCCACAAATCGCCCATCATCTGTACGCCTAGTTGGAATGTTTACCACGATTCCTCTCCAAGGCCACACAAACTTTTCATCATGATTGCAATCCATAACAGGATCATTATTGCTAGCGGTAGCAGGTTTTGATGGACCAACAGCATCAGCTAGATCTTTCTCCAAATATTTCAATAGAGCTAAATGATTAGCTTTCTCTTTGGTACTCCGTTTATTTGAAGGACTCTTTCCTACCCCAGAAGCATGCTGCAGGAGATCCTTGTATAAGAAATCCCTCTTTCTTTTTTTCGTACAGTAGGGGCAAGTAAATGTCTCGTGCGAGAGCTTCACAATGCGTTTTCCATTTTTCAGTTCATCGTATGACTTGCTTTCCCGCTCATCCATTTCGGATTCACTCATATCCGTGTCAACATCAGAATCGTCAGTCGAACTTTCCATAAACTTGATGAAGAGCACCTAGAGGGGAAAAAAAATCTTAAGTGACATTCAAATTTATATGTAATTTTGCGGTGACATTTGAATCTATAGAATCAAAGACAGTAGATAACACATTTGATGCTTCACAGATTATAGTATAAAACTGTGCAGCAGAGAGAGAGAGAGAGAGACATAGAGCAATTTTAACTGCTGGCTCACATCACTCAATCGAACATTGAGGTTTCACCATGCTAAATAAACAAAACACACGTTCAAATTATACTAATCATAAGGAAAATAAAATTTCTCTAGTGAGCTCTTGGCACAACAACAAACCCCTAACCCCATTAAAGCCATCCTAAACCCCAATATATTGATGGAAAAAGTAGAAAGAGATCTAGAGAAAATGCCACAACAGCTAAATCCACACTTCCCACATAAAAGGAGGAAAAGAAAACCCAGCAATGAAACAAAGCTCGAACACCAGAGCAAGATCAGTCAAAAAGAACAAGAACGATGAATTCCAACCCAAATGTCAAACATCGGAATATACACCAATCTCAAATCCCCAGCTCAAAAGAGAAATGCATTGCAATTATAATCATGCAAGAGAAGCAAGACCATGCATGAAATGCTTCGGGTAAATCTAAACTCAATAATCCACCCCAATTCAAAAAGAAAAAGCAAACCCAAAATCCAGAAAAGAGTAAAAACAAGAACAAAGCTTTCACAACATAGAGATCACCTGACAACAATCGCCTAATCCAAAGGCGTCTGATGAAGAAAAACAACAAAGTGAAGCGTTCTCTGAGCTGAGAAATAGAAGGGGGGTAAATGAATTCGCGAATTGAGAGCGAATCGAAGACTCGGGGTTGGAGTTAAGGACTGAGTTTAGACAGTGGAAAAAGTTGAGTCACAGGAGAAATGCGACAAAAGGCAAAATGGGGCCTGGGGCGGGGTCCGCAATATAGTAAGCAGAGGCTTAAAGATGATGAAAATGAGACGCGCATGTGGGTGCGTTGGTTTAGGGAAAGAAAATGAAGAGAGAGACTCAGCTCAGAGTCCAAAAGCGTAAATCTCCATGGCTGAAGTTGTGAGCTCTGACCATGAAAGTTGAACTTATTGACTTCTGAGCCTTACAAAGTGGCGATGCGAGCCACCATTAGGACTTAGGCTTCCCCTTCAAAATACATACATATATATATAGAACTAACTTTTTGAGGATTGCGGCCTGCCCGCAATTTAATTTACTTCAATAATTGTCCTTCACCTTTCCCCTTCTCACTACAACAATTACTATTTACTCCTTCCTTTAAATAATACATTCAATTATATAAATAAATAAATATATATCCTTTGATTTTGTCGTTTGCTTAAAAATATATTACACATTAAATTTTCACAAACCTTTGTTTCAAAATTATCATTCGAGTAATTTTTCTTACAATTTGGATAAAAGTTTAGAAATGAAAAAATGTAGAAGGTGATATGGAACGAAAATTTGAATCGCCACTTCGTTCTAGGTCATTATCACATAATTCTAAGCTTTTATTTTTGTTTAAAATTTTATAAGATTTATAGTTCAATGATAGTTTTGAAACGTTTAAGAGAGTTTAAGTATTGTAATTGTTGAAATTATGTTGGTATTTTTTAAATAAAAAGGAAGGTTCAAAAGTATAGGTTATAATTTAGCCATTTAAATATTGCTCAACTAATTACTATGCATATGAATTTTAATCTTTGAGTCTATTGCCACGGTTAAATATTTTAAATGACAAAATTGCTTATCAATGTCTATCAACATTTAAACATCTATCAACGATGTTTTATTATATTTATAAATATTTTGGTCCATTGTGTCATATTTGAAATTAAAATTTATATATATAAAATTACTGTCACATACATTTTTTTTTTGTAAAGGTATTGTGATAAATGTAGGGGTGGGGAGATGAACCCTGGACCTCTTGTCCACAGGTACATACAGATGTCAGTTGAGTTAAGCTCATGTTGACTTAACACATACATTTCTATGACTCTTAAAATGTGTTGTAGGATTGTTGATTATATAAATAATTGTATTGTCTATCATAAATGTAATTAGCTATATGTAAAATGAATAGAATTTTAAAAAGTATGTACGTAGTAGAATGGTGGAACAAATACTTAAATAAAAAAAAAAAAAACTAAAACTAAAAAAAAAAAATCATAAAATAGAAATTTGTTTTCCCATAGCATTTATTCTAGCAAGAAATAATGAAAAATGGGGATTTGTTCTTTCATATTATAAATCCTTCTATAGATTTAGAGGAAATAAAAGTTGAATTGTTGAAAAAAAAATAGTGATATTACATTGGTTGCTAAGATGAGGGGAGATTCCATTAAAATAAATTAATGACCTTGGGAAAACATGAAGCAAACAATAGAAAGAAGAAGAATATGTGATCGGATAAAATTTTAGAACAATTTTTTTTTCTTTGGTTTACCATTTTATTTAACTATATTCCTACACAAAAATTAGTTGGTTAATAATTGTTTTTGTTCAGTTCAAAAAAAAAAGAAAAAAGAAAACAAGGTAATTTTTTTTTATCTAAATAAAGATGGGTATACTTATTGAGGGAAAAAGTTTCAAAACAAAAATAATGATAGTAAATATATATGAGTTAAAAAAACATTACTAGATTATATCAATTAAGCACTCTAAATAACACCAAGAACTAAAGCGTGCATATGTATTAAATCCATTAAAACTTGATTGAAAAAGGTATAGTTTTTTTAGTATGAAAAGTAAATATAGATTTTTGGGTCATTCAATTTGTTCCTTTTTGCTCTTTTCCCCCTCCTTTTTTGAAGCATTGTGGACCTTTTGCTTTAAGCAATGAGATACAATTTTGAATATAGTTGGCTTTCAATGAAAATAAATAAAATGTCTATTACCTTCTCGACCAATGACCTTCAACTATATGTGGTTAGTTACAATTACAATTTGCACTTGTACTCTTGTAGTTTTTTTAAATGGTTGCAAATTGCAATCAATCCATCCTTAAATTAAAAATTCTTTACATTTAATTCACACATGATAGGGAGAGGTAAATTTGTAATAAAAATAAATAAACTCCGAAAAAAGAAGAAGAAGAAAGATGCATGAAAACATTTTTCAACCACAAAGATGAAGAAACAACACATTATATTCATGTTGGAGGTTTGCTTCTTCAACTTCTCCAGGTTTCATTTTTGTGCAATTTATATAGCACCAGAAAATATAATTGTTTGATATATGAGTTGTAGTTGTCCGTTAATCTTTGTATCTTCAACCAAAAGATTTATATTTCAAATCTTCCACTTCTATTTGTTGTTAGTTGATCTAAAAAAACATTATGACCTCATTTGGTTGGACGTTTTTTTAGATGAGAACGTGTTTGGGGCATTTGAAGAGTTTTGTCTATTTTATTGGAAATATCACTCTTTCATACATCTTTATTACTTTACACCATTGAATTTGATTTAGCTTGCAAAATAGTGGTTTTTTTATAATTATTTTTTCTCAAGAAAACTTTTTTTTTTTGTATTTTTTTATTTCTTTTATTGTTTTAAGATTTTGTTACACATTTATAAAACTTACTTTGAACCAAATGACCTCTATGAAGTCATTTGTTTCAAGGATTAGGATTAGATGGGTCACACATTCTAAGCACAAGTTAAACTTTTGTTTTTGGCAGTGTTTTGGAAGTCTAAGCTTTCTACTCTTAAACTTTTAATTGCAAAAATTATGCTCCTAAACTTTTATTAGCTATAGTTTTATAAACTCAAAAATTAAATCGAATTTAAATGTTACAAAATAATATATATAATTTGAAGGTGTAATTTGATAGAATTTTGGGGGTGTGAGGATTGAATTATTAAAATTAAAAGTTGAAGGAAGAAAGGAGTAGTAGGGTATTGATTTTTGGAATTTCCTATTTAGATTTAACTTTGACATTAAAAAACCATTCTTCTTAGTTCTTACCCAAAAATAAAATAAAATAAAAATCCATCGTACTTCTACTCTCCCTTGCGCCAAGTCGCTTGGTTTCTTCAATAAACTCAAAGCAATGGCGCCGTAAATACAATTCGTTCTTCAATTCACCAAACTTACCGGAATTAACTCGCATCGCCTGCCAAATTCTCAATCCTTTACCCAGTTTCTCTTCAGATACTTTGCAATTCGTACGCTACAATTCGAATCTAGAAATGTTCACTCAATTTGGATCAACTTCCGATACGCTGAGTAAGGCTTCGACCATGGTGTTTCGGATCGGCACAGACGCCCACCTCTACGACGATCCCGAGGATGTGAACATCGCTCCCTTGCTCGACAGCAAGTTTGATTCCGAGAAATGCGAGGCACTCAAACGCTTACTTGCTCTCATTGCTCAGGGTTTTGATGTTTCCAACTTCTTCCCTCAGGTTCTGTTTAATGAAGCATAATTTCTTTCTCTCTATAATTGTGAATTGTGTCCACGCTCAATTGCTTGAAATTTGGCAGTTAATTCGTTGAGCTTTGGGGGACTTAGTGGTTATATATTCTGAATACTTTTAGTTTGATTGCAACTTCAGGTTGTTAAGAATGTTGCATCTCAGACATTGGAGGTGAAGAAGCTGGTTTACTTGTACCTGTTGCATTATGCTGAAAAGTATGGTATATTTCGGATTCTAGTTTCTGAGTCATAAATACCCTTGTTCTTTCATCTAGAGTAATGGTTGTGTCCTGGACGATTATTGTGGCTTAAAATGTCATAGTTTTAATATGGGCTATATTCGATCATCATTAGGTGCCTGTGTGTTGTGATTTGTTGTCCACTGGTGAATGTTTGAGGTGTGATATTTACGTAAGTTATGTTTTGCACTTTAGGCGTCCGAATGAAGCGTTGCTGTCTATTAATTGTTTCCAGAAGGATTTGGGGGATACGAATCCTCTTGTAAGGGCATGGGCTTTACGAACCATGGCAGGAATTCGCCTCCATGCCATTGCACCTCTTGCTCTTGTGGCAGTGAGGAAAGGTGCCAGGGACCCTTCTGTGTATGTCAGAAAATGTGCAGCCAATGCTCTTCCAAAGCTTCATGATTTGCGGTTGGAAGAAATTTCCTCAGATATTAAAGAGGTTTGCTTGACTCTTGACTTGTCAAGTAAAGTGTCGTCATTATATCATGCATGCTTATTAGAAGGTCAAATTGAGGGAGAAGTGTAGATATGTTTATTCTTTACTAGATCAACCCTGATCTTCAGTGTTCCTACTCCTAAGAAGGTCATTATGTTTACTGAGTGCTACTGCACTTTTAATTAAGTTTGCAATATTTTGCAGATTGTGCTGATATTGTTGGGTGATTCCTCCCCTGGTGTCGTTGGTGCTGCTGCTGCTGCCTTTGCTTCTATCTGTCCAAATGATTTGACATTGATTGGAAAAAATTATAGAAGGTTGTGTGAGGTCTTACCTGATGTTGAGGAATGGGGTCAAATAATCTTGATTGGAATCCTTTTGCGCTATGCTGTAGCAAGTATTGGGCTTGTTAGAGAATCCATTATGTATTCTCCGCAATCTGTAGAGGATTCTAGTTCAGAAAAGAATGACGTTGCAAACAATTTTACATCAGCCAATGAAGATAGTGAGATGAATGGATTTAATGAGACGGCGTTAACAAATATGATATCCAGATGTTATAATGAAGGGCCAGATGAATATTTATCGCGACTAAGTTGTTCGAATGAAGTTTTTCCTAAAATGGATGATGGACATTTTGTGTCTATTAAGGAGAATGATGATATCAGGATCTTATTGCAGTGTACGTCACCTTTGTTATGGAGCAATAATAGTGCAGTGGTTCTTGCTGCTGCTGGCGTGCACTGGATTATGGCTCCAAGGGAAAACATAAAAAGAATTGTTAAACCGTTAGTGTTTCTACTCAGATCATGTGATACTGCAAAATATGTGGTATTTGCTTATTCTTGATATTATTTGTCTAAACTTATTTTTCAATTGGGAGGCCAAATATTATAAATGGCTTCATTGCCTAATTATGTTCATACACATATTAATCTGTCCACTTTGAGCAGCTTAGACAATCCTCCAATAAGCGAATTATTTATGTGTTCTTCAATCATGATTTTCATTTGGAACAATGAGTCTAATAGTTAAATTAAATGACACCTCCAAAGTCGAAGATCTCAATGTTACATTTCTATAAATCCATATGAAAATTTGAGATGATGGTTCCAGGGGAAATTATTTTCGTCTCAGTTGGCTATGCTAAAAGGGATTTGGAAAGATGGTAGGGAGTGAATGTGCTGTAAGCTTAAGTTATTGCTTTTGCATATTTTATCATGACACAACATTGAGGTTTTTTTTAATTCAACATGTGGAAATGGGGATTTAAACTTTTGATCTCTTAGTTGAAAATTTAGCCCATGCCCAATTGAGCTATATGTTAGGATACCACATGAAAAGAAACTACGGTATAATATAGCCTTTTGAGAGGGCTACTCTCTCCCAATGTTTTCCACAAGAAATCACGACCAAAACCTTCCCACTTGCTCCCATCTCACTTCCACTATTTATAAATAAAAGCTCTAACCACTTACTCTCTGATTACTAATATGCCCCTCCTACCTAAATTAGGGGTCTTACACTATACAAATGTTAGCTATTCTCCTATTAAGATGAAGGGCTGTTTGTTGATATTGTATGCTTCTCAGTCCATAATAAAAATGTTGCATTTTTCACAGTTCAAAACTAAAAGTTGAAGCAATGCCTGAATAAATGAATAACTGCACGCATCTATATATATGTATACACTTTTTGGTCTTGCTTGTGTTTAACTGCAATTTTATCATCCAGTAGTTTTCCATTTTCAGATGGTAAGAAATGTCAATTGACCTCCACAGGTTCTCTGCAATATTCAAGTGTTTGCTAAGGCAATGCCTTCTCCCTTTGCGCCACACTATGAAGACTTCTTCATCTGCTCTTCGGATTCGTATCAAGTAAAAGCATTGAAGCTTGAGATACTATCATCAATTGCTACAGATTCATCTATTTTATCAATCTTTAATGAGTTTCAGGTAATATTTATGCATTTCCTTCCTTTTTTTACCCACCATTTTATTTTGTTGTTGTCATGTGGTGATTGTAAAATTAGTTTACCTCCTAAACTTTCGTTACAAGAAAGAAAAGAAGACAGGACTGATAAGAAACCACATCCTCAACATCACCAAGAAATTAAAAAAAAGGCTCTCCAATTTTCTGGCATTTAAGTAAATGAAATTTAACAACCTTGTGAGAAAAACCACCTAGAAGCTGAAAATAGAGCTGGATGAAAAATATCAGCCAGATTAAACTCACGAGTAAATCACTATTTCCAGATTTATCTGGGGGGCCAATTCCTTGGGTAAAGCCCTCTCTTTGAAATGCTCCTTAAGATGAAATATACCCCAAAAAAGGGTTGCTTATGAGAGCTCTAACTCGGAAGCTAAATACTGAAGATTAGTGATAAAGATACATGAAGTCCCTAACATATGTAAGGTTTGGCAAGCAGTAATTTGTTGGGGAGTTAACGAAGTAAATTGGAATATCTAGTTAGTTTGTACCTCTTGGTAATAGTCATTTCCCATCTTCTCTGCTTCATTGTCATTGAACCTAAGGAATTTCAATTGTTTATATATTGAATTTTATTTCTTTGGTTGCATTAGGTTTCAGACTTTTGATGTTCACAAACCTTTCTCTTTTGTTTCTAGGATTACATTAGAAACCCAAACAGAAGGTTTGCAGCTGATACGGTTGCTGCAATTGGCTTATGTGCTGGGCGGCTCCCAAAAATAGCCAAAATGTGTTTGAATGGGCTGTTGTCTTTAATAAGACAGGGTACACAATTCGTGCTTTCTTTAAAGTTTCTTCCTTTTCTTGGTCCAACTCTAAAATGAAAGTTTACAGACACTTCAACTTGTGACAATGGAGCCATGGATGAAGAGGCAGCTGTACTGACTCAAGCAATTACATCCATCAAGTTTATTTTAAAGGAAGATCCAGCCAGCCATGAGAAGGCACTTATCTATCTCTTTGAAGCTATATAACCTTTTGCTTAATATCACTTTATTATATTCTAACTTGTACCAGTCTATTGACTATGTTGACATATAATATACATTAACAGGCCAGTCATTTCATTGCTGTTTATAGTCTGGCAGTCATTCTGGTTTTATGATTGAATTTATAATTTTTATAATTCATGTTCGCATGAATGATAGTCTTGGAAACTTTTTGTCAATTTGCATGTGGAAGAGCTTCAACCTTTTTATATGTAATATAATATGCCCTCCTTAAAAATGCCCAGTATATTATTTGAAATCTGATTTAAAGTACTTTACACTTTTTGCAGGTAATTATTCAGTTGATTCGTAGTTTGGATTCAGTCAAGGTCCCTGCAGCCCGTGCCATGATTATTTGGATGGTAGGGGAGTATAGCACTTTGGGGGATATTATTCCAAGGATGTTGGTTATCGTGGCTAAGTATCTTGCAAGATCATTTATTTCAGAAGCACTGGAAACGAAGCTTCAGATACTGAATACAATGATTAAGGTATTTTGAGAAACTGCATTTGGCATTTGCGGATTTTGTTTTTCATATTTTATTTTTGAATCTATATATCTTCTATAAGCCACTCTTCACATTCTAAGTTCATCTAGTTCAAGGGTTGTGTGAGAATATGATGAATGAAAATGTTAGATAACTATTTTTGGTGTACTGTTAATTAATGAGTTTAAGTAATGTTAAACTATTATTTACATAATATTCTTTTATGGATTCTGCATTTACTGTAGGTCTTATTGCGATCAAAGGAGGAAGACATGCCAACCTTTAAAGTAATTTTAGGCTATATGCTCGAAGTGGGAAAATGTGATTTAAATTATGACCTTCGTGACCGTGCAGCCTTTATTCAGAAGCTCCTGTCATCCCATTTGGATATGGAAGCTCCTGAAGAGAGTCTATCCAAACCTAGAGATCAGTCATGGGAACTTGCAGAGCGCATTTTTGGAGGACAACTAAAACCAATACAACCTGAACCTATCAATTATCGATTTTATCTTCCGGGATCTCTTTCACAGATAGTTTTTCATGCAGCTCCAGGTTATGAACCTCTTCCAAAACCATGCACCTTGGATGAAGCTGCAAGTACATCAGGAGATGGTGATTCATATGAGACAGATAATACGGAGTCTTCTGGATCCTCGGATGAGGAGGACAGTGCTTCAGATTATAGTTCTCAGCATTCTTTGAGTGGTTCTAGTGGCAGGGATGAAAGTTATGGGGCAAATCGTCAACACGAAAATGCTGGTGCTGATCCTTTAATCGAACTTTCTGATCATGGCAATACTCATAAAATTCAGAATGGAGCCTCAGCCTCTGGTTCTGCAGAGTTAGATGAATTGATGTCAAAGAATGCCCTAGAATCATGGCTGAATGAACAGCCAAATTTAGCAAGTCTAAGTACCTCAGAGAAGGCTGAAGTTCGAAGATCCTCTGCTAGAATATCTATAGGAAATCTTGGGAAACATGTAATACGTAAAAACTATCAACTTTTGGATCCTGCTACTGGAAATGGCTTGAAGGTGGAGTACTCATTTTCATCTCAGATTTCAAGCATATCTCCTCTTCATGTTTGCATTGAAGCATCCTTCAAAAACTGTTCTGCTGTGCCAATGACTGAAATTATGTTGACTCATGAGGAATCCAACAAAGCTATAGATTCAAAAGACGAAATTCTTGTGAGAAGTGAGAGGTGAGGTTTAGTTGAACACGTTTTTTGATCATTCATACCATCTAATAACACTTTGCTGTCAGCTCACGTTTTCAACTACGGGCTGCTTCTAGTAAGCATGGATAAATCTAGATATATATTAAGTTGTACTTGTACCATGCATGTCTTATTTGAACTCTATGCCCAAATAGTAGTGAGGCACTCGACAACTAATGCCTAACTTCTTTACTTCAGTCATGATTGTAATTCATCTATTCCTCTACGATCCTTCAATTTTTTTTTTTATTTTGTTTCCATATAGTGCCTAACTTCTTTAAAAATTGTTAATTCTGCAGCTCCTCGACATCTAATAACACTGTAACAACACCAGTTTCCATGGAAAATATTACATCTCTAGGACCTGATCAGACAGTCAATAGAATTCTTGAGGTTCAATTCAATCACCACCTCTTACCTATGAAGTTAAATTTGTACTGTAATGGGAGGAAGCATCCTATTAAGCTGCACCCTGACATTGGATATTTCGTGAAACCACTGCCTATGGACATTGAAGCCTTCACAGCTAAGGAGTCTCAGCTACCAGGAATGTTCGAGTACATGAGGAGGTTAGTAAATTCCGACCACTTTTCATTTTACCATAAGCATAAAAAATAAACTGAATCGACAACATGTGTTTATAATATTTTCTTTTTTCTTTACCCTCATTTTGCTAATCGATGATATTTAAGTATTGGACATATTATAAGTATGCCAACCATCGATGGCATTAGTGGTAAAATAAAAGGATTGAGTTTGATACATATCACAAATACGTGCATGAATAAATGGGTACCTTCTTTTAGCTGGATTTGCAAGATCCATCATTCCTCTTCTTGGTCTAGTTTTTCCATAAAGCCCCTGCGCCCCTTTTTGATATTTTAGGTTCTTGCAGTATTTATATTTGTATATGTTTATGTTCTACAATTATTTCCCCGCATTCTTAAACTTTTTCCAACTTTGAACCTCCTATTTCGAAGAAGTATTTATGCATCCAATTAGATAAGAGGACAAAGGAACTTGAAGGTGGCCTGATTTTTAATTTTATCGGTATTTTAATTCTATAGCGAATGAAAGTTGTCAGGAATAAGTAGATGATTTAACTCGGCTGTTCTGTGTTCTTCAGATGTACATTCACTGACCACCTTGGGAAGGTTAACGATGAAAAGAATGAGAGTCCAATAGAAGAAGATAAATTTCTTCTAATCTGCAAGAGCTTAGCATTGAAGATGCTAGGCAATGCAAACATTTTCTTAGTATCCATGGAACTCCCGGTGGCTAACTTTCTTGACGACGCAACTGGTCTGTGTCTTCGGTTTAGCTCAGAGATTCTGAGCAACTCAATCCCGTGCTTGGTTTCACTGACCGTCGAAGGAAAATGCTTAGAACCTTTACATGTAACTGTGAAAATAAACTGTGAGGAAACTGTATTTGGGTTGAATTTGTTGAATAGGATAGTGAACTTCTTAGGCAACCCATCTGTCCCCAACCAATAAACGGTAAGTCTTCAATTATTTTTGTTAATCAAAATTTGTGCTGTTTAATGTTTTAGTTTGTTCAAAATGTTGTTTTTAAGAAGTATAAGTCTTGTCCTTTCACCTGTATCATATCATGTCTTCATTCGTTTGTTAAGTTCTATATATATATATATATATAATTTAACTTTGATTAGTGGATTCATATGCTATTATAATAAATAATTTTCTCCAAGGAAAGGGGGAAAATGGATATTAAATTTTGAAATTGCAATGAATGGATGTTGGAGGAGTTCATACATGTTTTGTCCTCCATTTATGAATGAGTTATTTTTTATATTCAATTTAAACTTTAAATACGGTAAAATAACTGAAATAAACCTATAGAGTTGGGTTATTGTTATGTTAATATATTTATTAAGATTAATACAATTTTGATAGGTACCAAAAGGTAAGACAACAATTCACCATGTAAATCAAGTCAAACTACTCTTAGCTAATTGCTAGTAGCCAAAGTACTCTAAAACATGATTTAAATAAATTAAAATCAACTTGGTTGTTATGAAAATTGTATTTAAAATTGAAAATTCTAAACCAATCAATTTTTAGCGAGTAAAAGATGTGTTGTGTTTCATAGTGATTTTGAATATGACAAAAGTGATTTTGAATATGACAAAAGTGATTTAGAATATGACAAAAGTGATTTTGAATATGACAAAATCATTCTCAAACATGCAAAGAAAAAGTTTCAAAATAATGTTGTTTTTCAAAGTACCCACAAAAATAACATATATTGAAAAAATAAATAAACTTAGGGTCAAATCAAACTATTGCCAAGAGTGAAATTGTGTACACTGGTATGTGACTTCCTCTAATCCAGTCACAACCTACGTTTTTAGACATGTCATAATGTCTAAGTTTTGTCAAATGTCAAAACCAATGTAGTGGATGGGGTCCACCGACTTCAATATTTCTTTTAGTTTATTAATTTTTTAAAAATTTTTAAAATTTTATATTTAATAATAAAATCATATATATTTTTGTTAGTAATTTCCAAATGAAATCAAATTGTTTAAATAACATTATTTAAGATAATGAAAATGGTAAGAGGGTGATAAGGGTGCTAAGTGGGTGTCCATCTAGTGGAGATGTCCGGGTGTACCTACTGACCCATCATATCGTATCCTTTATAAAAAAAATGATGAAAATGGTAAATATTAAAAGCACAATCTTGAGAAAAATAATGAAAATTAAAATTTACAAAAGAAATAAATTAATTAAATGAATTGAAATTGAAAACTAAAATTTAATCTTAAACATAGGAATATATATATTTAAAGAATCTAAGAATAAAATATATTACTGAACTTTTAGATTTAGGATAACAAAATAGAAAAAGTCCATGATGGGTTAACATTTTTTCATAAATTTCATATATGTCCTTACAATTTTTATTTTCTTTGCGATTTATTAATATTGGTTCATCTTGGTGCAATAAAGGCCTGAAATCGAATAATTGAAGGAAAAATTATACGAAAAGCTTGTATGCTCGAGATCGAACAAAATAAATGAAAAACTATTTCATCCCAGATCATCTTGGTGTCACTAAGGCTCGAGATACAATAACTAAAGGAATAATTTTTTCAACCCGAAACATGGTATGCCTGAGATCGTGTATCAAAATCTACATGATCGTGTATCGGACGCGTGTGGCCGATTTATCGCGTGTTGACTAGAGTAATTTTGGTATTTTACATTGTGGGTTTGTGAACTTTTTCATTTTCAAAATTGTTTCATAAATATTTCGATGGTTTGTTATATCTTTAAAAAAAGTTTCTTTTAAAAAAAAATTTTTAATAAGAAAAAAAATAAAAATTGAAAACTCGAGTTAATAAATTAATTAAAAGAATTGAATGTCACATTAGTGTATATACGTGTATAGTTGCAATAGTGCAACTTAACAAATTCTACTAACAAATAACAATATAGCTCCACTAATTTATTGCTTGTACCACTAAGATAACAAAGATTCAAATTTATCATCACATATTGTGAATAATAAATAAATATTTCTAAAAAAATTTAAAAATTATTGTTATTAAATATAGAAAATTCTACCAAAATGTTTAAAAAATATAACAATAATTTGCTATATTTTTGGCAAAATTACCAATTTTTCAATTAGAAATAATAATAAAAAAAACATATTGTGAAGAATAAATAAATAAATATTTAAATAAAAAAAAAAAAAAAAAAAAAAAGCATATCGGACCTGTCGTTCAGCAATACCGTTAAAATAAGAACGGGTCCAACCCAAGTATTTCGACATGTCGTCTAAGATCGTGAAAAAAACCCTAGCACTTCAATTTCGAGCCCAAAACTGTGTCTATTTAATCTCAGTTTCGCCGCATTCTTCAGCACATACCAAAAAGCATTCAATATACGATCTCATCTTCTCCACTCGTAATCGCCATTTCTTTCTCTAATCTGCCATTTTTTCGGGTTTCTCCTTCTTCTCTCTCTGTTTTTCCTGGACGTTTATGGGCTATGATTAGAAAGAGAGAGGCTCGAGTGGGATTCGAAATTGAAATCCCTGTTCCGATTTTTTTCCGAGCATAGCGATCGACAGAGGAGAAGAGGATTGATCAAGGTGCCGCCGTCTTCTAATGATGGCTTTGGTATCTTCTGAACTTTCTTCTATCTTCTTTCGCTTCTGTTTTCTCGTGATTTCTTTTGGATTAGGGTTTTCTCTCACGGTGACGGGTTCTTTTAAATTTCTATACACTTGATATGAGCCCTAATTGTTTTTTGTTTGATTTGATTTGCATTCGTTGTGCATTATGTGAGACAACAAGATTTTATCTGTGGGCATGTTTTCTCATTGAACAATGAATGCTATAACGAAAGTTTGATTGCTCATTCTCCCTTGAATTTTCTCGGGAAAGTAAAATTTTCCGGGAAAGGAAAAAGGGGGTTGGGAGATCAGGCAGCGGCCAGACAACCGTAGGGATGGTATCCACAGATGATGGGTTTCTTTTATCCCATTTTGTCTACTGATTCCATCTCATATTTCTCTTCATTTTCCCCCTTCACTTTGGGTTTCTCAGTAGAACTCAGATTCGTGAAAATGCTTTTTGGGGTTCTTAGTTTTGATAGAAATTTGGTTTTAAAATGATATATTTTTTACTCTCGAACTTCTTTTGATTTAAAAATGTTCGTTTTAAATCTCCATTGAAATGCGAATCTTGAGAATGAGTTTTGATTTAAGTTCTGATAAAAACTCTTGGTTCTTGCTTAGAAATATTGGTACAGTCTAATACTCTCAAGTTTGTAACGATAGTCACTAACTAAAAAATATGTTAATTTCTTTTACAATGTGTACTGTATTTTGTAGAACATCTAGTCCCCCATTGTGCAGGAAGAGGAAGTTGAACTTGTTGAGCTCGAAAACTGAGGAACCCGAATGCAAATCAAAATGAACTCCATGGACCAAAATTTCTATTTTTAACAAAAAATAATAATTATTTCCCAAATCAAGATATGTAAGTGTAGACTAATTGTGGGATTAATTCTCAAATCAAACCAAGCAGACGGATAGAATAAAAATAAAGATCTAATTGAAATTTTAAATTCTCAAATCATGACATTTTCATATTTTCTGTTTTGGTTTGGTTTTAACTTTTAATATGGATGTGAAAGAGCGACCTGTATTACTATTATGAAAGAACCAAATATGAGCGATGAAATTAGTATTAACCCTAAAACGTAAGAATTCACAACATTTTTTTTAATAGAACCTCTGGAATAAGCCATTGACATGGTTCATCGTTTGGAGATGGGTTTGGTCATCAAACCAATAGTGGTTAGTTTAGTTAATCGGACCCTCTTGTGAAAGCCTTCAAATCTTCTAAACATACTGCTAGTTCAGATTTTGTCCAGAACATGGATGAACCTCTAGATCTTATTGACCAGCTATGACTAGGTTTTTTGGTATAACATATTTACTCTTAGATTTTATACTAATCAAATCTTTACTTTATCTTTGGTCTATGATACGACATGGACCAACACCATATTTTAAAAGACATAGCAAGAACACACCATATTTTAAATGACATAGCAAGAACAATTTAGTTTTTAGTTTACTATATATCATTTTTTATATTAAAAGACTTAGCTTGACGTAGTTATTATAAATGTCATATATTAATGATCTTAGTTTGTTTGATTTGGATATTTTGGTTAGGGTGTACAAATATAGGTTGAATTCGAATAATTCAGACTATCCAATTCATATTATAAGGGTTGGGTTGGGTTGGAGGTTAAAATATGGGTTGGATTGGATTGGGTTAAGAAATTTTGATTTTTTTTGGGTTGGGTTGGGTCTCGGGTTGTCAATCCAACTCAATCCGAATTAATATAATATATAAATATATATATAATTTTAATAAAACAAATTATAGGTATATAAATTTTGAATTTATTGTATGAAAGTTTGAATTATGTATGTTTGAAATTTAAATGTAACAATTTCAAATTTTTATTACCCTTAGAAACTATAAAACGAAATTTTTTTTAAAAAAAATATTTATACATACAACCCGACAACCTAATGGGTTGGATTGGGTTAGAAACTCTGGGTTGGGTTGAGAATGTCTTCCAACTCAACCTGAATTTGGAGGAGGAAGGATGATGTTCTAAAGTTTTTTTCTTGGTAACTACTTTCTCTTATGTTTTCTGAATTTTTCTAAAGAATAATAAGTTTGGGTATCTCTCATCGTCTTATATTCAGTGGTTTGAAACATAAATCTTAAAAAAGTTCTTGAAATCTTGATAAAGGAGTGGTAAACCTTCAAGATCTGAACAAACTCTTTCAATATTTATGATATAACCATGAGCATATTCAAGGCTTGAGTTGATTGATTGATCGAAAAACTTATTATGATTTAGATAAAAATTGGTTCCTTTCCCGGCTTCGCTTGCGCGATTTGCACTTATGATTGGCTTTCATCCATCCTCGACCCTAATTCAATAGAGTATGAAGGGGCCAGTCAGTCAAGCGGTTCGGGTTCTCGGTAGGTTCCCCTTCGCCTGCCCCCTCATAGTCCATTAGTGGGTAGGGTGGTAAATCGACGCCCGCCTCCTCCTCAGACGTGTCCTCGACAACTTGGCGGTTCTTCGGTCTCCTGGGAGCGGAAGTGCTTGGTCGCTGGGGTTTCCTTTTCCTCTCCCGCTCCGTGGGCGGTCTCGATTTCATTCCGATACCTTGTAAACAAAGAGAGAATGAAAGAGCTCAGAAGGACTTCTCCTTTTTAGTCAGTCTTATTCCAAAAGCTCCGTAGGAAACTTCAGCAAAGAAGCGGCTCGAGCAGAAAGCCTTTGTTCAGACAAGCTTGATAAAGAAGTCCTTCGCTTCGCAATATTCCCTAGTGGATAGTCATCTGGACCCCTTATAATTGTGATCATAAAGAATCTTAATTCATCATCAATAATCCAATGGATTCTCTCTCTCTCCTCTTCTTTCTATGATCACAAATCTCCTTTCTAAACTCTCTCCACACTCCCTCGTAATTATTGATACTACTATTTCTTCCTCAAAAAATCTTGGATCTTCAAGATCAAAAGAAATCTCAAAGGCTATCGCGAATCATAACTACGCTGAATTTGTCGCCACTCTATGACAGACTCAAGAAAAATCCAAAGCCTTGGACGAACGAGCATATGCAAGCTGTCCAATCAATCAAACAATTGGCCAAAAACATCCCGTGCTTATCCATATTAGATGAACAGGCCAAACTCATCCTTGATACTGACGCCTCCGAAATCGGCTACGGCGGTATCCTCAAACAGAAAATGAATGAAAAAATTTCTATTGTTCGTTATCATTTCGGAGTCTGGAATAGTGCGTAGAAAAACTATTCTACCGTAAAGAAATAGGTGCTAGCAATAGTACCTTGCATTCAAAAGTTCCAAGGAGATCTTATCAACAAGGATTTTCTTATACGAACCGATTCAAAAGCCAGCAAATTCATCTTCGAAAAAGATGTTAAGAATCTTGTCTCGAAGCAGATCTTTGCTAGGTGGCAGGCAATCCTTTCCTGTTTCGACTTCAAAATCGAGCCTATAAGAGAATTCATTAGCTGACTACCTCTCAAGAGAACATCTCTCGAAGAAAGCCTCTCCAGCTCTGAATCCTCTCCTCCAATATTCCAATGGAACCTCCTCCTGGCCGCCAATGGCCAAAACCACCGAGGCCTCGGCCTCCCAATTCAAACAGTGAAGTTTCTTCACCTCAATCAGTAGCTTCCTCCTCAGGAACTACTCCCAATCCTAAGGGAAAACAACATTTAGCTCAAACATCTGCACCCTCTCCCATGAGTGCAGAACAATGCGCCATGGACTTGCAGTTTCAGCAAGTGTCCAGGCACCGTCAAGGTTCAGCTCAAAAAGCCCTGACCATTCAATCAGGCCCAGAGAATTCAATTCCAGTGCCTTCTCCTAGACTGTTGCGTCCCACTGGACCAACTACCCCAACTAAACGTGCCGCTTCTTCAGCTTAGGCACGATCTCCAATTCCGAAGAACACCTCTTCGTTTTCTCAAATTGTCAGGCCAAAACCCTTTCAGCCTAGACCTCCTATTCAAGGTTATTTCACCAAAACATCATTGGTAGATTTAACCATAGAAACAGAATTCGATGGACCTTCTGTCCAAGAAATCTGTAATCAAATATTTCCTCGAGGTTTTAACTTCCTACCTGAGGATCTTTCAAAAACCAGAACCTTCTATGAGTATATTCTAGTAGACTCCAAATCTGATGAAATTACTCATATTTCCGACAAAAATGATCCTTCAAAGATCATTTACTCAAAACTGAGAATATTTCGAGTCCTCACTCTTGGAAACAAGGGATGTTTGTGGGAAAGAAATTCTCTCATCCATTCAAACCGCCATCTTACAATTACCGTGACTATACCAGGGCATGGTACTTCGTATTTTGGCTTCAAGCTTACAACCACTCTTGGTTTGTGACATTCTGTAAGCAAGCTTACAAGTTACACTTTCCAAACTGGTTTCAAATTTGGTGGAGTTACTTTGGACTCTTTGAGGAGATTTTCCCAGTCGAGATCCAACGTTCTTTTCACTTATTTCAATTAAGCATCTATCCGTCTCCTCTCTCAAAGACGTTTAGATTTGCTCTCTACTTCCAAATTCTATGGATCTTTTGCTGGAATTTTCAGATAGGACCATCCGGAAACTTCAAATCGCTAAGTAAAGCGCTCAAGGTAAAGTGGTGGGAAAAATATATATACTCTCACCTCGATATCAATACGATGAAAGATTGGTTCAAGGCCAACGTTCATCTTCAAGATATGACGAAGCAAGAGGATGAAGCTTTCCTCCTCACAAAAAATGCAGTCATGTCAACCCTAGCGGGAACCAGCACACAACAGGAGTTCAACACTGTTGTCAACAACGTCGTAGTCAACCTCTCCGATGACGAAGACGACTTGCAGGACGAAACGAATTCTCCTGCTTCAATCAACGATGTCGACAACTTCGATCCATACGAAGGGTACGACATCAACGACCCATTTTTGGACGATAAGATAAGATAAGCATGATAAGATTTGTGGGACAGGATCCACACTCATGCTTATCTTTAAAAAATTTAATTAAAAAAAAGAAAGCGGTAAAATAGTGATGATATGTCTGCTAACCTTAATCTCTTCATTGGAAGCTTTGTCTGAGAAGATAATGACGTCACCCAGCTGTCTTCAGATTGACATGGATTAATGATTCCTCCATATCGATCGTGTAGGCATTTATCATGCTTTTAGACTTAAACGGCTCCACCAGTGGTCTTACCTCGGCTTCCTCGCCTTGCTGCCACGGAGCACCCAGCCTTAAAACATGATTTCTGCCCAGCGAGATATAGGAATCCTCTTGGAAATAATCCCAATCGGAGTTAATCCTTTACCCTGACCGCGCTGCCTGAGGGTGGTAAATCCTCATCGAAAGTTTGTCGTCTCTGTCATGGAGTCTTCTCTTTCAAATGTTTCTTTTTGAAGATCTTGAATTTAGCAGACTGGAAAAGCAATAATAAGATCGGAACACAATGGGTCGTTGATGTCGTACCCTTCGTATGGATCGAAGTTGTCGACATCGTTGATTGAAGCAGGAGAATTCGTTTCGTCCTGCAAGTCGTCTTCGTCATCGGAGAGGTTGACTACGACGTTGTTGACAACAGTGTTGAACTCCTGTTGTGTGCTGGTTCCCGCTAGGGTTGACATGACTGCATTTTTTGTGAGGAGGAAAGCTTCATCCTCTTGCTTCGTCATATCTTGAAGATGAACGTTGGCCTTGAACCAATCTTTCATCGTATTGATATCGAGGTGAGAGTATATATATTTTTTCCACCACTTTACCTTGAGCGCTTTACTTAGCGATTTGAAGTTTCCGGATGGTCCTATCTGAAAATTCCAGCAAAAGATCCATGGAATTTGGAAGTAGAGAGCAAATCTAAACGTCTTTGAGAGAGGAGACGGATAGATGCTTAATTGAAATAAGTGAAAAGAACGTTGGATCTCGACTGGGAAAATCTCCTCAAAGAGTCCAAAGTAACTCCACCAAATTTGAAACCAGTTTGGAAAGTGCATCTTGTAAGCTTGCTTACAGAATGTCACAAACCAAGAGTGGTTGTAAGCTTGAAGCCAAAATACGAAGTACCATGCCCTGGTATAGTCACGGTAATTGTAAGATGGCGGTTTGAATGGATGAGAGAATTTCTTTCCCACAAACATCCCTTGTTTCCAAGAGTGAGGACTCGAAATATTCTCAGTTTTGAGTAAATGATCTTTGAAGGATCATTTTTGTCGGAAATATGAATAATTTCATCAGATTTGGAGTCTACTAGAATATACTCATAGAAGGTTCTGGTTTTTGAAAGATCCTCAGGTAGGAAGTTAAAACCTCGAGGAAATATTTGATTACAGATTTCTTGGACAGAAGGTCCATCGAATTCTGTTTCTATGGTTAAATCTACCAATGATGTTTTGGTGAAATAACCTTGAATAGGAGGTCTAGGCTGAAAGGGTTTTGGCCTGACAATTTGAGAAAACGAAGAGGGGTTCTTCGGAATTGGAGATCGTGCCTAAGCTGAAGAAGCGGCACGTTTAGTTGGGGTAGTTGGTCCAGTGGGACGCAACAGTCTAGGAGAAGGCACTGGAATTGAATTCTCTGGGCCTGATTGAATGGTCAGGGCTTTTTGAGCTGAACCTTGACGGTGCCTGGACACTTGCTGAAACTGCAAGTCCATGGCGCATTGTTCTGCACTCATGGGAGAGGGTGCAGATGTTTGAGCTAAATGTTGTTTTCCCTTAGGATTGGGAGTAGTTCTTGAGGAGGAAGCTACTGATTGAGGTGAAGAAACTTCACTGTTTGAATTGGGAGGCCGAGGCCTCGGTGGTTTTGGCCATTGGCGGCCAGGAGGAGGTTCCATTGGGATATTGGAGGAGAGGATTCAGAGCTGGACAGGCTTTCTTCAAGAGATGTTCTCTTGAGAGGTAGTCAGCTAATGAATTCTCACTGCCTTTTATAGGCTCGATTTTGAAGTCAAAACAGAAAAAGATTGCCTGCCACCTGGCAAAGATCTGCTTCGAGACAAGATTCTTGACATCTTTTTCGAAGTTGAATTTGCTGGCTTTTGAATCGGTTCGTATAAGAAAATCCTTGTTGATAAGATCTCCTTGGAACTTTTGAATGCAAAGTACTATTGCTAGCACTTCTTTTTTTACGGTAGAATAGTTTTTCTGCGCACTATTCCAGACTCCGGAATGATAACGGACAATAGAAATTTTTCCGTTCATTTTCTGTTTGAGGATACCGCCGTAACCGATTTCGGAGGCGTCAGTATCAATGATGAGTTTGGCCTGTTCATCTATTATGGATAAGCACGGGATGCTTTTGGCCAATTGTTTGATTGATTGGACAGCTCGCGTATGCTCATCCGTCCAAGACTTTGGATTTTTCTTGAGTCTGTCATAGAGTGGCAGACAAATTGAGCGGAGATTTCAGATAAAATTGCCGATATAGTTGACGCAGCCAAGAAATCTCTGTAGCTGGGTTTTGTTTTGTATCGTATCTGGAAATTTGTCAACAAATTCCAGAGACTGTTGGATTGGTTTGATTATTTCTTGATTAATCTCATAACCAAGAAATCTTATCTTTGTTTGACATAACCTGATCTTTGGTTGGGAAACCACAAGACCGTTGGATTTGATGACTTTGAGAAGCACTTGTAGATGCTTGAAATGTTGGTCTACAGTGTTTGAGAATACCATGACATCATCGATGTAGACGATCGTGAACTCTTGATATTGATTGAAAATTTCCTTCATAATCCTTTGGAATTCGGATGCTGCATTCTTCAATCCGAAAGGCATCAATCCGAAAGGCATGACATTCCATTGTAGTGGTCGGCTGGATGAATCTGGATTTGCCAAAATCCTGATTTCATATCGAACTTTGAGAAGACTTTTGCTAAGGTGATTCGCTTTAGCAAGTCTTCGATATTAGGAATTGGGTACCTAATCCACTTGAGGGCTTTGTTGAGAGGCTTATAGTTGATAACAAGCCTTGGGACTCCACGCTCTTGTTCAGTTTGCTTGTTGACATAAAAGGCCGTGTAAGACCACAGGCTTTTGGACGGGCTTATGAGTCCTTTGTTGAGAAGGTATGCTATTTCTTCAGAGCAGACTTTGACCAGATCTTTATTCATCTGAATGGGCCGAGCCTTTGTAGGAATTTGGGCCTCCTTGAAATCGTCAACATATGGCAAGGATACCATATGCTTCTTCCTGTCCCAAAATGCATTTGGGAGATTTGAACAAACATCCCTTTCAAGCTTCTGTTGGAAGCTTCGGATTTTGAGTTGAACTGATGGCTTGTTTATCTGGGAAGCCACCTTGCTGGTCTTGACCTCGTCTTGAAGGAACTCAATCTGTTTTTTCTTCCTAGCGATGCGATTGATAAATTGATGAATTTCTTCTTCAATATTTGAAATATACTTAGGAGTTATTGGATGAGTAAACTCGAAAGTAATTTCTTTGTCGAACTTTTTTGAGATTATACCCAAGTAACATGAAATGGATATAACTGGGTCAGGAATGGAGTTCCCAAAATGATTCATTCATTAAGGTTTTTGACCAAAATGAATGTGTTGACTAGGCACACGTCTCCTTTGCAAATGTGCACCTTGGATAATTTGAACTGGATATTGAGAGGATTTCCACTGGCTCCACTCAACGATTCCTTTGTTTTTTCGAAATACTTTGAAGGAACAAGTCCCTCTTGTATAACATTTTGATCTGCTCTCGTATCGATAAGGGCGAGAGCCTCGAGTTGGAAATCTTTAATTTTAAAGACTATTTTTGACATCCATTTATGATTCTGGACTTTGCTGATATAATTGATACTACCGGTTTCTTCGGGATCTTTGATCAGCAATGCTTTTCCCGTAAAACGACTTTCGGGATTGTTTAAGGATGTTCCAGGGAATTCCTTGGTGATTTGAATTTCTTGAAATGCTTGGAAGGCTTGTTCAAGATATGAAAGCCGTTGCCTATTATCAGCAACTTCCCTCTTAAGACCTTTTACTTCATGATGAAGGTCTTTAATTTGAATTGGCTTCTTTGCTTCGAATTTGATTCGATTTAATATATCCTGGAAAGAATACATAATCGGACTTTGAATCGCCTTTTGGGGATTCTGCTCTTCCAAACTTTGTCTGAGCTTGAGAAGGCATGTTCGCTTTGAATCTTCATCAGGGATCTGTTCTATGAGATCGAATAGAGTCTCTTGATCTTTTGTAATAACGTTGATATGACCTGAGCATTCTCTAGCACATTTTCCTGTGCAAGGAATTGCTCCTTCATCATTGCTTGAACTGTCTTGAGAGAAGAAGGCTTCTTCACTAGAGGAACCTTCGTCATTGAGAATGTTGATACAATCTTCTTCAGAAGAAGAATCAGTTTGAGAAGATGTATCATTGTCTGATCTTATGGCGTAGAGAAGAGATTGTCTGGTCTCTTCATCCATAGTCAGTGCATTGACCTTATCCTTCAGAGGACAATTGTTGGAATAATGACCTTTACGGTTGCACTTGTAGCAAACTACCGTTTTGGTCTTTGAAGAAGAATATTTTTTGCCTTTTCTTCTGGGATAGTATTTCCTCTTTCTTCTAGGAAATTCTGGATCTTTAGCTTTGCTTCTGCTAAAGAGTCTTTTGGATGAAGACTTTTTCTTTTTCTTCTTGTCTTCCTTTGGTCCTTGACTAAGACCGTATTGTTTGCAGAAGGTGCCTAATTCCTTTCGGTAGTCGGAATCTTTAATCACCTTTGTTGTATGCTTATTCTCTGTGCATAGATATAGCATAAGGCTTGAATTGTAGCTGAGATGTCTCCGTAGGTTAATCCAGCCCAATCAATTTGTTTGGTAACTGAGTCAGTTGCCACCGTTTGATTGAATTTTTGAGAGATGTAATACGGAAGCCCTTCGACAAACTTTCGCTTCCAGATGTCGGCTCCGCATGTTGTCAAGGTATAAAGTCTTGCCATGAACGTATCTTTATACCATTTATATCTGCTCATCTTGTGACATCGTAATCCGAGAAGGGACTCCGTCGCAAGATTAAAATGAATTTGAGTACTACCAATGAAGTGCTTTGTCATTGTGTAGACCAATTGGTTGACCATGTCCGGTTCTTCGACTTGGACAGAGTAGAAATATTTTCTGTTTTGACAACTGTTCTGCTCGCAGTTAAGATGCAGTATCTATCTTGCTCAGTCAGTTGATTGTGCCACCAGCTCCTTAGATTTCCAGTGAAACCGGAAATAAGGATTTGGGCAGTCTCAAGAATGGTCTTTCTGGCGCTGAAGGCAGATGCAACCAGTAACATTTCTTGAAATGTATTCATCATTTGAGCTTCAGAATATCCGTCGATATTCCAAGTAACTAAGGACATACCATCATAAGTATGCTTCTCATGATGGAGATCATCCCATCCCAGATCGGGAGGCGAAGGTTGAGGATAGTGATTTTTCATATCCACCCATTGAGCTACTGGAAGAATTTTCGAAGTAGAAGCTTGATGCAAGGAATCCTTTTTAATCATATTGATTCCCTTTTGGTTCTCGGCTCTGCTTGCTGAGATTTTATGACTTTCCATCGACTTTTGCGGCTCTTTGTTGATGGAAATTGCGGCAAGTCGCTTGTTGATTTCAACTAGATAGTTTGAATTATCTTCTTTGAGTTTCCCGATATTAAAGTTGTCAGGCTGAAAGATCGGTTGGTTAGGATCTGGTTGAGAGATCTCAGGATGTTGCTCTTGGTTGAGAACCCTGGATTTTCAATTCTTTCTACTGCTTTAGAGACTGTAGAAAGGACCTTGTTGGTGTAATTGAGTTGATGTTGGATGTTTTTGATTTCACGAACTCCAACCTTTTGAACCTTGTCTTCATCGATGGTCTTGTAGGGAGAAGAGACCATCTTGATGGCGGGGACAATAGGATGAGGAAAAATAGCTTCTTCTTCTGGGGGATAGTTAGAAGCTATCTCTTTACCACTTCCCGTGACCCAAACTGTCGATCCTCTGATCATTGCAATTTGGTCATCTTCACGAAGTTTTTTTACAAGAGCTTCATTTGTGGCTCTTTCTTTTTGCTTCATCTTGGTGATGAATTCTTGTTCTTGCAGAATTGATTTTCGGGTTTTCGGATCGGCTTTAACCCACATCTGAAGATATTTGATATAGTAGTCTTCAAATCTTTTGTCGTCAGTATCGTCTTGATTGATGACATTGATTTGATTGTAGACTGGTTCGGTTCCTCTTTCCATATCAGATTGTGTAAGAGAGAGAGATCCGTCTTCTTTGTAATGAACATCGGGGATTGTTTGAGAGAAATCCACAGCTGCTCTAGTTGACCCAGTTCTTCTAAAAGAGCTTGAGATCGAGTTTTCAGATCTGATTAAAGAAGTACTTGGTCGATTGCTCAATATCTCATTTATTCTTGGATATGGAGCTTCCGTGTTAAATTGAATCTCGACATCTCCATTAGGAAATTCGGTGATTGATGCCTCTGTGCTGTTTCTTCTAACAGGGGCTGTTTCCTTTTGTAACTTCCAGATGGGATTCTTTGTTAGCTCTTCCCATCGGAGGGTTTTTGGAATAGTCATAGAAGACTTTTCTAAGTTGACTTCCATAAGCATGGTATATCCCGTTGGTGAGATAGCAACTGCTTTAGGAGAAAGATTTGTGTGCATCAATTTGAAGTAGATGCGGTATGAGACTGCGAAAGGAAGTGATCCATCTTTTAGTTCAAGTCTTTGCGAGTGAACATCAAGGGTTAAGGAATCCATGATGTTTTTATCTTGAAGAGAGATAGTAAGACCAGGTTAGAGATGAACCAATTTCTAAAAAAAATAATAGAACATTTACTCTTACATAAATTAAATTTGACTCATCGCTAAATCCAAAAGAGATACAAAATGTTAAGAATACAACGCAATAATCAAACAAAATATCATCTACTAAATTTAATATGAACTTTTTCAACAATGAAGAATGAAATATGCAATTATTCATTTATTTGTAAAATTAAATGACTATTGTTAATATTGACGTTGAAACTGAAAGGGTTTTGGGGTTCTCCAAAAAAACTTTCCTTATCAAGATTGTAAATGTTTTCAGAAATGACCTAAACCTATAAATGGACCTGGAATAACAATTCTATCACGTAAAAAGAAGTAAAAGTGAGGGACTTGTTTACAATAATATAACTCCAACTTCATTGGATTGTATAGTTGGCCACCTTTCCGAGTAGAATTAGTTGGCACGACCTTTGTTAGAGATTGAGTTTTACTTGTTGCTTTTAAAAAAAAATTGTTTCATAATAGAAGATAGGGCGTAAATTTAATTTGGTTTCATAATAGAAGATAATGCATAAATGTGAACCATCATGGTACACTAATCACACCTAAAGTTAAATTAGAAACTAAAAACATCTTGTAATGTTCCATCAGATATTCCATGTTTACCAATTTACTAACTTAAGTTTTCCGTTAGAAAATTAAACAAGAGATTGTTAATTTCATTCTTAATTACAGCGTTATGT
Source organism: Cucumis hystrix (assembly GCA_025688845.1). Lineage (NCBI taxonomy): Eukaryota > Viridiplantae > Streptophyta > Magnoliopsida > Cucurbitales > Cucurbitaceae > Cucumis > Cucumis hystrix. Next base: position 11,975,929 of record CM046892.1, on the reverse strand, counting down.
TATTGGATAACAAAAATAATTCTCTTATTTGAAGAATGAATGAATGATCTCTTGTGTTCAATCTTCTTTCTAATTCCTCTTAATTTTAGTGTCAATCCCTATTTTGGTAAATCACTCCGAATTTCATATCATATCATAACATCAAAGTTGTAATTTCAAACCTACTCCTCTGAGTAATGTTACAAATGTCTATCTATTATTAGGTTTGGAATAAAGTATAATTTTAATCCATTTATTTTGGGAGTGACTCTATTTTAATCCATATAAACCTTAAGATGAAAATGAAAGAACAAAATAGTATAACTTTACTACATTAGAAATGTCTAGTGTAGGATATGTGAATTTAAAACTTGCTCCCCATGAACGAGTATATCTAATAACAAATTTCTAGTAGGATATATGAATTTAAAACTTGACTTGGGAGTATATGTAATAACAAATTTCTAGTAAGATATATGAATTTAAAACTTAGTTTAGTACAACAAACAAAACAAATGTGTAAAGAGTAACCCAACTAAGAATCAAGGCTATTAAACAAAAGATACCTTAAAGCAAAGAGCACTATTGTATATATAATTATGCTTATATAATAATAATAAGGAAGCTGCGGGCTATACTCATTGAGCAGCCACTTTCAGCCATTTTCTCATTACAACAAAGTAACAAACAACAACAACAAAACCCCCCCTTTCTTTTTACCTTTTTCTTCCCCACTTTTCCCACAATAACATTCCCATTAACAAACACACTCCCATTTCCTCCAAGTCAAAAAGTATCCATTCCCCAAAAACTACGCTCACTTTTCTCTCATTTTCTCCCACTTTCTCGCCCTTTTAAGAACAAAGAAAGTAGAAAATTTGAAATGAGTAATGAAAGAAAAAGATAAAAATATTAGACTCTGAAGTTCTTGCCGGTGAAAGTTTGGCCAAATTGCCAATTGGAAGGGACGATGTTCCAAGAAGTGGAAGTGCGACGGTCACTGGATGTTACCCTAAAAGAAAGTGACTGACCGACCAAAATGGCATTTGATTGCCAGTTTTGACCCCAATTTCTGCTCATGCTCATCCACTCTGTTTTGCTGCCTTTTACGCTTGCTTTCACGATGTCCCCTGCCCCTGCCACGTTTGTTATTAGTATCAAGTTGAAGTATCGGAAGCCGTTGATTGTGAATCTTATTCCTCCTTGTTTCCGGCATGGTACCCTGTCCATTCATCAATAATTAGAATGTGACGCACATATATCATTTGTAAATGTATTCAAGTATAATTTCTTTTTTTAGGAAATTTTAAAAAAGAACCACATTCACTCCATGTTTCAATTTCTATATAAAAATAAATCTAAAATACTTTTTTGTCCAGAATTCAAAGGTATTCTTTTCAATTTAGACATAATACTTTCATCCTTTTTCTTTTCCTCTCAAATCACTATAGTTTTGACCATAGGCTGTAGAATGTAGAAAAGTCTGATATGGTCACAAATGAAAAGCAAATTAACAAGAACATGAAAATGTTGAAGAACAATGGACAAAAGGGTTTTTAACATTTTTATCAATATGGGATGATCTGAAGACGAAATGGCCAAAAATATATTTAATGGGTAGAGTGCAAATCCCGAGCCCATTTTTCATGTCAAAAGCAGAGATTCGGGCTGATTGTGGGGCCATGTACGGCATCCATGATGGAGAGGCATGGGACAATAAAGTCATGAAATATAAATTTTTCTATACTTTTACACCAAGAGTACAGAACGTAATACTCTGTAGTACTATAAAAAAATTTCAAAGAAAGACATGATAACCAGATTTAGATTGTATGGATGATAAAATTTGTTGAATAAACGTTTGCTATCTATGATTACAGATTTGGAACTACAATAATACTTCACTGCATTCTAAAATACATTTAAACATAAAGAAGACACGATATGATCAAATAATTTTATGAAATACACAAAAATAAATACCACCCAAATATACCTAAACATTTTCAGGCAAGATATAAGATGCAGTATATCTAACTATTCAATCATAATTTATCATGTAACAAAATTTGGCTTAGAATATAGGGATAACGAGAATAGATGCATCTAAGCATTACTGTTTGGGTGTACCCAATTTTCTAATTTCAATTTATTGTTGTAAAGTACCAAAACCCAGAAACAGAGAAAATCAGATGGTTGAGATTTCTCCAGTTCATACACAGATCTAATTTCTCGCACGTGATCTATGAGTATCTAAACGACGCCGTTAGTTAGTGAGAAAAAAAAGAGTGTTTGTTTGTACCTGCGGTAAGAGACGGGAACGATTCCGGCTCTGTACTCGGCGATCTTGAGAAACATTGGCATGGCGAGGTCGAAGTGAGGACGGGGAGGGTTGCACCAGCCCCCATTGTCACTTGGAAGAGCGTAGTTCGGCGGGCAAAAGTTTGTGGCTGTTATGAAAATCGACGGACTCCCGGAATGGCACCACTGCGGATCGTTAGCGCACTTAAGCTCGAAGCAGGCTCCGCAGCTCAAACCGTTGTTGAACAGAGCAGTGCTTAGCGCCGCTGTGTTTACGCCGTAGCCTTGGCTGTATAAGTTTCCGTAACCGCAGGCTCCTCCTGAATCAATTAACATTCACAATTCTCTCTCAAATCAATTCAATCCGTCGTTCGTAATTAGGTTTCCCAAGAGAAAATTAGTTTATATTAAAACATCAAACGCACAACACTTGAATCAAATATACAGATTAACTAGGTTAAATGCTCTTATATCAATTCAATTTGAACGATTATTCTTCACGACTAGGCTTCTCAAAGAAACTCAGATTGAAAAAAGCAAACACAACATTCGAATCAAACACACAAATTCAAATTATCATCCACATAATCATAACTAGCTAGGCTATTCCATAGTAGAAAGAGAAAAATAACGAAACATAACGAATAAGAACGAAAAATACTCTCACAATTCGAACGATTATTCTTCACAGTTATGTTTCTCAAAGAAATTCCAATTGAACAAAACACACACACAAATTTAAAGGATGTCTTCACAGAATCACAACAAGCTAAGTTTCTGAGAAAATGAAGGAAAAGAGAAGTGACAAGGATATTGAGATGGAAGAGGAATGAAAACCAACAAGAATTGAATGGGAGTAAGAAGAAAGAGGGAAGATACCCATGGTTCCGGAGGCGTCACTGCCGCCATAAAAAGTAGCATGAGCACTCTGCCACTGGCCACCGGAGTAAACTCCGGGGATCCGAGCATGGACGGTGAGAAGAGAGAGGAGAATGGGGAGAAGTGTAAGAGAAAGGGCAGGAGAAAGCATTGTTAGAGGAATGAGAATTGGAAATGAAGCAAAGAATTTTGATTTGAATGTGAAAGTGAAGAATGGAGGGTTTGGTATTTATGGAGGGAAAAAAAAAAAAGAGAGGGGAAGAGAAAGTGAAACGTCAAAAAAGATGATTTGAATGGGGAGACGAAATAATCACCCTTGATTAATGGTGTTTGGTCTCGCCGCTCACATTTCAACACTAAACTCTACATTATTATTTTTTTCTTTTTACTTCATTTCCTAATTTCATTCTTTTTACTTTATAATCATTTTAATTTTTCTCACTACCATTTTTAATTCATTACAATTTAGTCTATAGTCTATACTATTTAAATGTTATTTATATATCTTACCTCTTCATAAATAGTTTTTTACTCTTATGTTAAATTGAGTTTCTCTTTTTAAGTAACTTTTTTTTCTTCTTCTCATTTTTCCCTCTCTTTTTGGTTTACGGTTACTTTTCTTTGAATGGTCATTATTGCGATTTCCTTATTACCCAATGAAACAAAATCTCATAAATTGATGTAATAATATTACTTTCTATATTCTCTTTCTTTTTTGTTATTTCTTTAATACTTCCAAATTTCTAAATTTGGAAAAGACACAAAATTAAGAAATAAGAATTTTATAAATTTTATTAATTCTTTTTCCTTTTCTTCAAAGGAATAAATTTAGTTTATGAATCTTAAGAAATTTTTTATCAGACTTTTGTTTATGCTTATGGTATAATTAATTGATAATTTGAGTTTTGTTGAGGTTAGAAGTAGATGAATAAACTATGTTGACTTTGCTTTTATTCTTAAGCTTTAGATTAAATTTATAAACAATATACTTTGTAACTATAATGTGCGTAAATAATTCTACTTTATAACTATCAACCAATATTAAATTTATAATTCGACTTGTCTTTTATTCTTAAAGTTAGTGATTAAATATCAATTAATATTAAATTTATAATTTTACTCGTCTTTCATTCTTAAAGTTAATGATTAAATTATTGTCACGGTTTAACTAATTTTGAGAGACTAGATTTAAGATTGATTGAAATGAACTAAAATGAGTCATTTGAATGTACAATAACTAAAATTTAAAAAACTCAAATGTACATAGATCCAAATGATATTTTAACCTCATATTCATGTCTCTAAGTTAACCATGTCGGTAGAATCATAGTGTATGCATGTGATTCATGGTTGAACTCTATCATAGGTGTGACATGCTCTAGTGAAAAGAAGTTAATGATCTAGATAAATGTTAAACGAGTAGATAACTACTTGGGGGAGGCTCGATGATCATTTGTTTATAGAGAGAATTGTTGAGAATATAACCGTAGATTAACTACATAAGTGAGATGTGTATAAGTATATAAGTTAAGATAACTATCTTTGTCAGTGTGAGACATTTTGAAGTGAAACCTAACAAAAAAAAAAAAAGATAATGATGTTTATGTACAAATGTACCAAAAATTGGATAAAAAATGTCAAATGGCCCAAATTTTTGAAAAATGTCAAATGATATTTTGTTGACCTTAAATTCGAATGAAATCGATTCACACAAATAATAATAAAAAAGAGGAAAAAATAAAGCAAAGACATATTTGTAACTTCGAATAATATGACAATATTGTAAAATGAATTAAAATAGATATTTTTTAAAATACAAAAAAAAGTTAGAAAAACTATTTATATATTTACAAATATTTACGTAGAAATCAGCTTTGAAAAGGGAAAAGAATAAATTGAGTGAATATGAATTTGGGAAGTGTTTCTTCCTTCGAAAACGGGGTACGCTTATTGGATCGAGAAAGGGCCAATAATAGTAATTGAAATTACTTTTTGTCTTTCGGTATTTTTGAAATGACATTAATACCCTAGGAGGAGCCTATTTAATTTCAACAAGAATTGGTGAAAAAGAGAGGGGTATAAGCGTCATAAAAGTGGGTCACATCACAACTCATAATAAAACGGGTGTGTATATGAATGAAATCGATTTTACTTGATTCACAAGTCCCGTTATTCTCCATTTTGGTATCCTATGACATATGGTGCGCCATAATAATCATACAAATGGGATTTCTTCTACTTTCTTATTTCTTTTGATCCCTTAGATGTAAATTAGAATGTCTTAATTTTCTCCATGTAATATAAAATGAAGATTATAAAAAGAAATTATTATTATATTGTAAAAAAGAGAAATAAAAAGAGAATTACCCTTTAAAAATTTTGATTTAGGTTCCATTTTAAGTTTTTTTTTTTTTTTTAAAAAGCAATAGAACTCAAGTTCAACAATTTTATGTTCCAAGTTTATTATCTGTAACACATCATTTGATCGTTCTTTCTTAGTCCTCTTCTTGATCTTCTCTTTATCTCAAGGTTGCCGCCACCATGTGTGTCCTATACGATTTTTTTCTTTTGCTCCTTTGATCTCTTCCTACCTTCTTTCGTCTTTTATGTATAATCACATTTATTTAAAATTAAACGTTGATGAGATAAAGGAAGAGGGAGGAGGAATGGAAATTTAAAAGAAACAAAAAAGAGAAAGAGAAAAAAATCGTGGCAATGCAATAGTGTGGTACGTGAAATATGGTGGCAATGGCAACCACGAAGAGGAATAAGGTCTAGAGGAGGAGGGAGGAAGAATGAACAAAAGATAAGTAAAAATATCAATATTTTAGTAAATAAAGCTAGAAAATATTTTTATTAATAATTAGAGGGAAACTAGCCGAGGGACTAAGAATACTACCAAATACAAATTTTAAGATAGTAATAAATATTTTATTCACTCACAAATTTCCAATTATAAATACTATAATTTATTACCAGATTACATTTAATAATTATAATTCTAAATAAAGTTTTCAATATCATCTACTATGTAGTAAATAAAAAATGGAAAATTTTCTTCATCAGTACTGTTTTATATTTAGCAGTTCTTCTAAATATTAAAAAAAAAAATCCCAAGCTCATTTTTTATCAGCTATATAAAGCTCCAGAACAAAATTACACATTCTATTTTGAAAATCTTAGTCAAAATTTACAAGCTTCTTTTGAATACATGTTCTAAAAAAAAATTGAAGATTGACCAACATTTCAAAAGGTTTTTTTTTTTTTTTTTAAAAAAACTTATTTATCTTTTAAGTATAACCAAATAAAAGCAAGGCCTAGTTATAAAACAAATTAAATTATGAAAATTATAAAGGATTTAGATATAGATTTAGATGAAAGAGAAAAGAAAAAAGAATAATAAAGGATTTGCATGAAGAGTGGTTGATGTCGCAATTCACCCAACAGCCCGCCAAGACTTTTCATATTATTTTTCCCTCCCTTAAAATCATATTAATATTAATAAAAAGAGCTCGAAGAGTGGCGGTAGGTCCGACGTACCCGCATTTAACGGTCCACGTATTACGCCGTGCATTTCCCGTACCTTATTTATATGTTTGGATTATCTATCACCATAATATATAACATAACCTATTCTTTTCTTTTAGACAAAAACCTTACCTATACTTTTATTATATTAAATATATCACCTAAACTTATATAATTAAGTCTTTTCACTTCTTTATTATTAATTATTCATTATTATTAAACTATTTGGTTGAGAGTTTTGAAACACAAATTCACTTCTTAAATTACATATCCTTAATTTTAGTTCAGGATTTTTTTCTTTATATATATATATTTATCTTTTCAATTTCGAGTTTATCCAAACTCTCTTAAAAGTATATATTATTTTGAGCAATTGAGTAATTATTATTCCCATCTCCATGTTCTGATTAATTATTATTAATTTAGTGATTTATGTTTGACTTTACATACCTCCATTATACTTTTAAGTTATTTTTCTAAATAATATAAATGAGTCCTTTGGAATTTAAGCCTATGGTGTAGATCATATTAATATATATCCATTCATTGATGTTTTGGTTTGTGTAGTTGTAAATAGCTTTATGCTTTTTATCCCAAAATGAAACTTTTTGACTTAAGCCATAGGCCTTTATACCAAAATTCTTTTGTGTTCAGATTAATTTTTCTTCTTCTTTATTCTTTGATTGGTTCAAATAACTAGTAATTTTTTTTTTCTATTTCTCTAATGCCTTTGAGTAGCTAGGTATGAATTTGATCCTTTTTAATTAGCGTCCATCTATCAATATTAAGATTAAAAAAACTCTTTCTACTTTAACGGAAGAGAATTCGGATCTCTAACATGAATTTAATTGTCAAATTAATTAGGTTGGTCACTTTAGCCAAAGAAAAAAAAATAAAACGTTCAAAGTCTTATCACTCAAGTCAAGATTCATGTTTTTTTTTGCGAGTTGTATCACTTTAGATAAAATAGGGAAAAATATGTTTCACATTTCATAATCTATGCTACTTTTTTTTCTTCTTTTGACTTCAAGAGGATTGTACAAGTTTTTTTTATACACAATTGATAGTACTAGAATTTGAACCACAAAATTTTCAACTTTGAACACATTGTTTAATACATGTGACATGAAATTATTTTATGAACTATTTTTTAATCGTGATTAATTTTTGTTTTATGGTTTATTTTTTTAAAACTTTTATCTTGATCTTCAGGAAATGAAAATCCCACCGAGAAAATAAAGTTATATAGGCTTTTAGAGAAGGCAACAATTAGGGCATGAAAACACAGTTAGGGTTCGTTAGGGAACTTTAGAATATTTATTATGATCATATTTTTCTTCTTTGTGATAATATAATTTGAGAGATGAGTAAGGAGAAAGAAGATAATGATAAATTAACTTTATAAATCAAGAGGAAATAAAATGTGATTAGATTTGGCCACATCATCAAAATGTAATTAATATAAATCTAGCTAAGGGTAAGTATATATATATATATAGAATATGGTTCAACAACTTCATACCAACCTTCAACCTCCCTAACATATGATCCCCCTGAGTTTTAGGAGATTATCTGACTTTTTTCTTCTTCTTAAAATCCCATTTATTTCATCCATAAATAAAATAAATAATCAACTTTTTATGATCAATGTAAGGTAATTAATTAAACTAAAGGTTGACTTTTATTTTTTAAAAATATTTCACTTTATTAACTTTTTCTAATAATTATATATATATATATACACCAATATCAATGGAAAAGTTTTTATAATCCAACATTTATAGGATGAAAAAATTGAACCTCAAACTTCAAACCTTAAATGAGAAACTATAGATCAACGAACTAACTAGTGTAAACTAATGTGTTATTACATCTTAATTTATTTTTCACAAACAAATCAACCCCTTGTGTTTGATACAAAATATCACAAGTATTGTGCTCATCTATCACATCTACAAAATAATTTGAATCTCCATTTAATATATATTTGTTCATAATGCAAACATAATAATGACAATTAAAAAACAATAGAGACTCAAATTTTGTCTGATCGAATTGATTAATAACCAAAAATATTATAACTCGAACACAACTTATATGGTTAAAGGAGTACATATACCTTTTCTAGGATGTTCAAATGTTGTAATCTTATAAGTGGTTGAAAAACATGCCTGTCAAAAGTAATAATAATTAAGATTATAGTCATGTGACACATTTGTAATGATATATCTCCTTAGTGCACCATATTGTTGTATACTATGATCAACAAAATTGAAGAAAGATTATTACTAGGCTACATGCAAGCTTTAATATATATACATACATAATAATATATATATATATATAGAGTTGCTTGAACTTTAGTGGACCTAATGTTACCAATATTTGGATCATATTCTTACTTTTTTTTCTTCTTTAGATTCAAAAAAATGTACGAGTTGTCTAAGCTCTCTCAACCAAGCTTTACGCAACCCTCCACCCCAAAAAAAACCAAGAGCACAATTCCAAGTTTCTAATACAAGCAAAGTTATTATTTGAAATCATATTCCTCAATTTTGTTTCCCCTTTCATACATTCTTGTCTTCCTTTGTAGGCATCATTGAATTTTTTTTGTGTGCTAGGTTTGAATGTTTGATTCGTTTTAAGAAATGAAACTTAGATTTGAATATTAATCGATGAGTTTTGTAATTGTTAGCAAACAATTTTTTTTGTTTGTTTTATCACGTTCTCTATTGTTTCCCTCCTTTCATTATACCATTCACGTCTTCTTCGTAGAGATTGAATATGTATGTTTGTGTGGTTAGTTGAAATGTTTTATTTGATCTTGGCAAAGTATTAGAAGAGTGGTTGTCTAGAAAAGATGAAGCTTGAGGTAGTGATGGGTTCACAAGCACTATAAAAGAAGTTTATGCCTTTAGTTTCAAATCGTTCCATTACATTTTAAGTAACTCATTTGCCAACTTTGTGGTACATTTCTTTTATATATTTTTCAGTTTCAATATGAGATTAATGAAACGTGTGTGAGTAGTACAAATTTTGTTGAGTGTGTATGGTTTGTAATAATTTTCTTTTTTAGTGAGGTCTAGATTTCTTTTAGATTTAGATTTAGATTTTTTTTTTTGGTGTAAATTCTTGTGTTAATTTTATTTTGTTTCAATTCATAGAAATAGATCTAATTTGAATATTAAAATATAAATTTTCTTTTAGTCTGTCAAACAATTTCTTAATTTACCATCTATTTCGATATTTCTACATGATCCATATTTTTAGAAAAAAAATTGAAAAAAATAAAAAATAATTAACAAACAAACTTAATTAAAATGAACAACTATTGTAAATGGCAAACTGGAAAACTATTTATAAAATCTAGCAAAATTTTAGATTCTATCAACTATAAACTATGAGAAACCTTTGTCAATATCTATAAGTGTATTGATAGACACAGATAGAGTTTATAAACAATATTTAAAAAAATTTCTTAAAAAAGTAAAAAGAAAAAGAAAAACACTTTTTTTTTTTATTGTTATTAAAGTTGAATACACAAGGTAATTAAAGATGGTAGTAAAGTAGCAATTATGGTAAATAATTTCACTAGAAAATGATAGTGAAGATTGAAGAAGTTGTGGAGTAAAGAAAAAATTATTACATTTAGAAATTGCTTGGTGGAAACTATAACTACCAACCAAAAACATCAAACTATATAACTACCCTCCAATATGTACCCATCATTTAATTTATAATAAAGACAGAGAGAGAACAAAAAGAATCATTTCTTTGTATATACACATAAATATATTTATGTATTACTTTTTCTCACATATTTCTCTCCTCTATAACTCATGCTTTCTTCAATGAGAAGAGAAATTCAAAGGGCCATTCATTTTTGTACTTTAAAATCTTTAATTTTTTTTGTTTCCCCTCTCCATATTTAACACATTCATAAATATTTTAAAAGTTTAGGCTTTTATAAATATTCAATGACATCATGAACAATAATGAGAACTAATTTGAAGGAGTTGTTTTCATCTTTTAAATTTTTAAATGTTTGTGTGTTTGAGGTGAGATTTTCTGTTTAACTTTAATTTATATACTTTTGTAAATGTTTAAATTTAGCGATTTATTTACTTTGGATTTTGTTCCATCTTAATTCGTTTCTATTTTGAATTTTCTTTTGTTATAATAATAGATTGAAATTGGTTAAATAATATAAATTTTGTACAAAGAAATCAGCATTTTTAATTACTATGATACATAAAATATTGTTGTTTGGAGACAAAACTAATTATTATATATGGAGTGTGTATACTTTTTATTTAGAAAAGTGTTTGGATACTTTTTTTTAAATTTCAATTTCAATGTAAATTAACTCATAATTTATTTTAAATTTTGAAACAATGATCGACGTGGAGAAAAATAAAAATTTGGAAGAAAAAATGAAAAAAAATCAAAGATCAAAGTAATAATAAACTGAACCAAATAAAAATCAATTCATTCATTCAAGTTTTGATCCATTCTTTATAAAACCAATTGTTATAGATTGCTACTTGAGTGACTCAGAACTGACAAACCGAACCAATTATCAATCCTAAGTCTAAGAATAATAAAAAAAAAACCATATAACAGGTTGAGGGATTCGGAACTAGAGATCATACTAATTACCGTTAAGTTAAGCTTATTATTGTAAACGAAAAAATTCTTAAAATAAATAGTAAACAAAATGATATCTTAAGATAATGAATTCTATTAATATACACTGCATCTAAGATATTGATTTTACCATGACAATTTGGATTGCTATAATATATAGAATTATATTCCAAAATTATGGAATTAAAATGATATTTTATTCTTTAGTTTTTTAATCAAATTTATTCTTTAGTTTATTTTTTTTAAGAAAATTATCAAAAATAAATAACGCACTGCATAACAAATAAAGGATAATAAATTTTGTTAAATTTTGTTTTTAATTGTTTTCTCGTAGTGTTAATAGTTTGTCAAAAAAAATTCATTTATAAAAAAAAACTCCTTATTTTTATGAGTAATAGAATTTTTTATTATGAAAATATTTACAACAATAATGTTGAGATTTATAATGTTTTGAAACTATATGCTTTGATTTTTGCTGGTATCAAATGTTCTAATTTGAATTGTTTATACAATGGCAACATTTTTATTATTTCTCTTTTAAAAGATTTTTTTTTCTAATTTAGTAAGTATATACATTTTTTATTTTTGTGACTGTCAAAAACACAAATGCAATTCACTACTTAAAAAATATATAGAAAAATTATGAAAAAATATTTTAAATAACAAATTTTTTAAAAATATTTATAAATATAGTAAAATTTGACAAAGATCACTGTAGGCTATTATCTATTTCTATCTATAACACATAAACAATAGGTATTTTTGGTCCATCACATTTATTATATTTTAGTTCATTTTGCTATATTCGAAAACAATTTAAAAATATTTTGACATTAATTTTATTTATCTGAACATAAAAGACAAAATAAAAAAAATCCTTATTTAAGATTTTTTGGGCAGAATGACTTAAGCATCCTACCCTTTTTCTCTCTGTTAAAGATAAATGGTGGGGTTAATTATCTTTAATTATTACCTATTCACTTAACCACCCAAATCATATCTGTTAAAAATAAATGGTAATTCTTTTTTTTGAAGCAAAAATGGGTGTGGGTGGGGTTATTAATTATCTTTAATTATTACTTGTTTTAATTTGAATTTGAATTACATTGGTTTCTCGAATTCTTAATTGTTCATATCTATTTTCAT